>JAOTOM010000880.1:0-49714 GCA_034440615.1 Ashinkailepas kermadecensis | reverse complement strand
ACATTATTAATACCGGTTAAAGGGGGTACCTTGCCATCCGCACCCCCACCCACCCCGTTCCGCCGCCTATGGCTTCAGATCTTGTACGCTCCTGACGGCGAACGGGCTTAGGCCTTTAACGACACGCCAGTCAATACCTCAGTGAAACGTAGAGGACAGGTACCACCTGTATCAACAGTTGTGTATCGTCCCGCGGCGCAACGGAGGCCATCCAGATGAGAAAAGGGGTCATGGAATATACGGTCACACACATCAATACCAACACTGATGTTGGCAGCAGTCGTGGTGGAGGTACAGTCACAAGATCATGCACGTGACCTTAGCCAGACAGATCACGAACTCATTCAAAATCGCCATATAACACATGACTCGCCGTCCCTCCACTCTAACAGGTGTTGTGGTACAAAACGTTTCCGTACATTGTATTGTTTTCTGCAAAACAAACGTGGTTATGCCGTCAAATTACTGATCACCCGTGTAAACTGGTGTAAAAATGTCTGTGCTAGCCTGACCGGTGACATAGAATTTAGCTTAACTGACCCTAACTTCAGGGACTGATGCTAGTCCTGGGTTTCTGGTCTGACTGTGCCACGCAACTACCAATATGTATCCAAAGGCATGCCAGCCCATTTGTATAGCGCTCTTTGGGCTCCATCTGATTTTTGAAATTATTTGCATAAATATTTTAGCTTGACCAAACACACATTTCAGGTTGATGTGACCTGTATCCTGTTATCTGGAAAATCACTGAGCATGCAATCATGTGGTCCTGAGCCATCACAGACATTCTAGGATCAGTGTCGTGTCACAAGAGCGGGAGAGAAGGTGCAAAACATCCCCCACCCTACCACACACCGCTGAATATCCTGGCCAGTGCACCGGTTAGAGCACATCTTCACATCGCATCGGGTATATCGTCGGTGGCGACATTGCTTCCTAAGCCGGGCTCCAGTGCTACGGTGTCAGGTTCAGGAAGCCGTCAAACCTGTTAACTCCCCCAGCTGGCAGCAGATAGGCTAGTCTGGCTGGGCACCATCACATCACCAAACTGGGCGCCCCGAGCACATCCTACCGCTGGGCATCATCACATCACCAAACCCAGAGCACATCCTACCGCTGGGCATCATCACATCACCAAACCCAGAGCACATCCTACCGCTGGGCACCACCACAAAACGGGACGCCCGGGCAGTGACAAATTATTCGTGAACTAGGTGCTGAAAACCGAATCGACATCCTTCCCAAAGACAAGTATCGACGTCATCTTTCTCGATCTGTGGTGATGAATTCTTCATGCCTCATTCCTAACCGTATCTTGTTTACACTTATCATGTTCATGCTTACCATCACAGATCGCGATACACGAACATCTCGTAAGCAACGAGATGTTCGTGTGGTAGCGGAATTCCAGATAAAGGGATTATATATGATGTGGTCTGTTGCACAATACACCTTGTGGTATCGTTTTTAGTCGTTATCGTGAACATAAGTCTCGCCGAATTACATATATATCAAAACAAACGAAAAGGTATGCTTGTAATTACACTATCGGCTTAACATTGAGTGTGAAGGACTTATGAGGTATTTTAAACGACATCGTTTCCATGTCGAATTTCGACATCCTACTATGCTCATTTTAACATTTCCCACCTCACGAAAACCCATTATTTTAACGCCGCATCCAAGGCCTACCGCTAGATACCACCATCAAACGGGGCGCCCGGGCACATCCTGCTGCCAGGCACCATCACCAAACGGGGTGCCCGGGCACATCCTGCCGCCAGGCACCATCACCAAACGGGGTGCCCCGGGCACATCCTGCCGCCAGGCACCATCACCAAACGGGGTGCCCCGGGCACATCCTGCCGCCAGGCACCATCACCAAACGGGGTGACCCAGGCACATCCTGCCGCCAGGCACCATCATCAAACGGGGTGCCCCGGGCAATCCTGCCGCCAGGCACCATCACCAAACGGGGTGCCCCAGGCACATCCTGCCGCCAGGCACCACCATCAAACGGGGCGCCCGGGCACATCCTGCCGCCAGGCACCATCACCAAACGGGGTGCCCGGGCACATCCTGCCGCCAGGCACCATCACCAAACGGGGTGCCCCAGGCACATCCTGCCGCCAGGCACCATCACCAAACGGGGCGCCCGGGCACATCCTGCCGCCAGGCACCATCACAAACGGGGTGCCCAGGCACATCCTGCCGCCAGGCACCATCACCAAACGGGGTGCCCGGGCACATCCTGCCGCCAGGCACCATCACCAAACGGGGTGCCCGGGCACATCCTGCCGCCAGGCACCATCACCAAACGGGGTGCCCCAGGCACATCCTGCCGCCAGGCACCATCACCAAACGGGGCGCCCGGGCACATCCTGCCGCCAGGCACCATCATCAAACGGGGTGCCCCGGGCACATCCTGCCGCCAAGCACCATCACCAAACGGGGTGCCCCGAGCACATCCTGCCGCCAGGCACCACCATCAAACGGGGTGCCCCGGGCACATCCTGCCGCCAGGCACCATCATCAAACGGGGTGCCCCGGGCACATCCTGCCGCCAGGCACCATCGCCAAACGGGGTGCCCCGGGCACATCCTGTCGCCGCAGCGCACTGGCGGAATTCCGCATCTCCGGAACATGTATACAGCTAGCGGTTTCGGTTTCCGAATCTGGTTCACGAATCAGCAGAGGACGTCAGTCGAGTCCACCCGAAGCTGATGTCATATATCGGAGGGAAATGATACAAACGTGTTCTGCAAACGGCCTGTTGACGCCAGCTAAAAACAGGAAACCTTTTCCTTCACCACATTACCAACTGCTATGCAACCATACATTGCACCATACAAACCATATCAAGCTACGACTGGCAGATCTTAGCAACCGTATGCATCGATATATTACCCAGGGTGGGAGGTGGCGGGGAATTTCGGCACGTTTGTTCATCTTTCTCCCACACGTACAGAATAGTGCAGCCTGCGGCGAAGGCATGGCAACTGCAATATTTCGAAAATATATTTTCGTCCTCCCAATATTTACGGGCACGGTTTTCAATGCTTGCACCCCCTATGTCAGTTTCTTGCATTTATATTTACCCATGCAACGTGTAGATAATTGAGGATCAACAGGTACCTAGCCTGCCTTCCTCCAGTCCCGTGATCCAAACGGCTTCGATTGGGAACAGCACGGACTTATTCTTCGCGTAAGCTGTGACGCCCGGCAGGAGCACTATGCTGTGGCCGCTACAGCCTCCGGAAGGTCTGTCGGCCGGCAGGAGCACTATGCTGTGGCCGCTACAGCCTCCGGAAGGTCTGTCGGCCGCTCTACTCGGCCCAAATGCCGCAAGAACTGCATCACTTTTTGGCGTCGTCTTGCAGTATGTCACGGAGGCTGGTGGTCGCCCTCCATACGACCGTGGGGGTTGCTGTATGTAGACTGGTCAGTCACACAGCCGATGTCCGACAGAGTCCAGTTAGCCGCACTCGGTGCAGTGAGGATTCGCGGTCAGCCCGGTCCGGTGTAGTGTGTGCCGGACGAGGACTGCCTTTCCAACCCGCAGCTAGGAGAGGGTAGTCTGCTCCCATCACGTCAGATTGACACGTCCGAGTGCAGATCGTCGGTACAGGTGAGCCTCGTTCCGGCGTGCCGTCCAGTGTGTGACGAAGTGTCTAGCGGCAGCACGCGCACTATCCAGGTCCAGCGGTTGCGTGAGTGGTGGCCGTCACCGCCGCCGCCGGCTCGTCCTGGACGCGTGGAGATGTCACTTCACGTGGTGCAATCCGACTCAGGCGGTGCAGACAGCGCTAGCACAGCTTCCTCGCGCCTCCAATCTGGTGGGTGGCTTCGGTGTGTCTGCCGAGGTAGGCCCACCACAAAGGTTGTCCCCTGTGCTGTTGGTGGTCCGCCCCGGGTCGGTCGTCTGGTGCCATGACTTCGGTGTGTGCCGAGGTAGGCCCACCACAAAGGTTGTCCCCTGTGCTGTTGGTGGTCCGCCCCGGGTCGGTCGTCTGGTGCCATGACTTCGGTGTGTGCCGAGGCAAGCCCACCACAAAGGTTTTCCCCTGTGTTGTTGGTGGTCCGCCCCGGATCGGTCGTCTGGTGCCATGACTTCGGTGTGTGCCGAGGTAGGCCCACCACAAAGGTTGTCCCCTGTGCTGTTGGTGGTCCGCCCCGGGTCGGTCGTCTGGTGCCATGACGAGCGACTCCGAGGAGCATCGAGAAGGAGGAGGAGGAGGAGGAGGAGGAGCGACTCTTACAGCATCTACCTGCCTACCCGCCAAACACATGGTTCATGTGGTAGGACGCTGTTCTCATCAGGCGGATGGGGAGGGTTAGTCCCAGTGAGCGCCGACGGTAGTATTGCCAGTCCCAGTCCCAGTCACTGTCCCATTGAGCGCCGAGGGTAGTATTGTCAGTCCCAGTCACAGTCCCAGTGAGCGCCCAGGGTAGTATTGCCAGCGCTTGAAGGCACTGGCGTTGTTTAGCCATTCTGACCTTCGGGGACCCGATGTGGTTTGCGAAAGTTAGCCGACAGTCAAGCTGCAGCCTGAGAAGCACCGGACTAGGATTGCGTTGCAGCAGAATGCCACAGAAATGAGTGCTCTGGAGCTCTTTGCCGTCGCATTTCCACGGGCCCAGGGCGAAAGTCGTCAGGCAACACTGCCCTGGGCTGGGTTTCATGCCTTGCCCAGTCCTCGATGTTGTTATTTAGGCTTTAGGTCGCTGCAACCAGTATTTTTTTTTTTTATAATTCGAGCTGATTACTTGTATTTTAGTACTTTGCTGTCGGATGGAAACCATTGCCTTGGTGTGTATGCATTCTAGAACTCTAGATAGGTAATATGTAACGACAGGTAAATTGAACTATATTTGATGCATACACACTAGTGAACATCCAGGCCCGCTTGTTGCGGACGCATATATCAGAGTTCTTGAAAAGCATCAGAGGAACCTATCTGCTTCCTTTCCTTAACTGGAGATCCCAATGTCTGCATTACCATTGTGTCCGATGCCTAATGTGCAAGAGCTGCCAGGTAACTTCTAGAATTTCTGGTGGCAAGGTGGTTTCACAAGTACCCCAGATCACAACTTACCCAGCCCATAAGTGCTAAAATAGCTATGAACTACATTGCTAGATGGCACTGTGAACAGCCCACTGTGGCAGAGCTTACTTGTGTGCTGGCAGATGGCAGGAGCATGTGGTGGCTGAATTGCTCCACAAATGCTGAATGCCTAACCTAACCTAACATAACCTAACCTTTTTGGAGCAATGCAGCCAGATGCTCCTGCCAGCTGTCCACACACAGGTAAGCTCTGTTGCCATTGGGCATTTACCATGTCATCTAGTGGCATAATTCAGAACTGTTTTTAGCACTTATGAGCTGGGGAACTTACAAGCTGAGGTACATGTGAGCTCACCCTGTATCAGTATTTTAGAAGTTGTCTGACAACTTTTAACACTTATGAAACCAAACCTGGCATATTTTATCACTTATGAAATGTGGGTACTTGCAAACAGGAGAACTTATGAATGCCTCACAGGAGATCAAATACATGCACCAAATGCAAAAAAAAGCCATGAGGTAAGAAATTCAAGAGGGTTAAGGGAAATTCCTTTTCTACCTACACATTTTCACTTTGAATCAACACAAAAATGTACATACATCATTCAAGCACAAACAACCTCCTGCACTTCCCACCCACTGCTTCAAATTGCATGGGACACAACTGAATTTGGCAGCAGGGGTTGTTTTGCATGGTAAATAAATCTGGCAGCTATCAAGTGAGAAAAATTTGGTGCACCATATCTTTGCAGTTTTCCAAATTTGTTGTGATTTTCTTCATCTTGTGCTTTTTGAGGTTGTGTGAAGTGTCACTGGATCATCAACCAGTCCACACCAGGTATCTGTCCATGCACCAAATGCAAAACCAGCTACACTGCTGGCTGAATGCTCTGCACTATTGAAATATCATCAAAAGTGCCATACTTTGCAGTCTGGCAAAGGGGTAAGGTTTGGACAGACTAGGTCGGGTTAGGTTTTTTTTATTTAGGAATTGTTTTCAACATTTTTTCATGTCAATTTTGGGGAGAAATTGTTTCTCTTCCAAGGCAGTTTATGCTAGGTTAGGTTTGGTTCAGCTAATTGTTTTTTTTTATTTCAGAAATTCTTTTTAAAAAAAGATCAAAATGTTTTCCAGGAGTATGGCTCTGTTCCTGCGCCCTCATCCGGAATAGGTTAAGCATCCATTTCCTCTACCGGCCATTCCCATGCCTCATCCGGTTTACCCTCATCGAACACTGGTGTAAAAGGTGTAAAAGTCTGTCACCTTAACAAAGTGCACCAACCATACACACAGTAACTGCAGGAATGCTTGATGTACAACATGTTGACTGGATAGATCTTGGAAATGCAAATATCATAATCTTAGCAAAGTGTCAGTAAATAGAGGCATCAGGAGCATACGGTCTCTTTGAGCATGCAGACCATGCACATGGTCACCATACCTGGCAGGCAATGCCTCTATGTCTGATTGCTACATACCACATACTTTTTGGGCATCATTTCAGTTTAGCCCGCACCGTCTCGGGGGTTGATATGCCGCCCCCCCCCCCTAAGGTTTTCCGCGGACAACAAAAGAACGGCTCGCGGCAGCGCGCCGAAATTTGGCATACCTTTTCCCACATCAATTTGGCATGTTGTCAAAATTTTTAGGTCAGATCATCGGTATTTCTGTCTTAAAGGGTGTTTTTGGAATTCTCGGATTTTTGTCCCGGAATATTATGTTTATTAACGTGATTCGGAAGATGCTATCATTCGTTAGGTTAGGTTAGGTTAGGTTAGATTTTCCTATTTAATTATGAATTATCATACTATTTGTTGGAAGTCGTGAGGATAGACGAGACCGGGGTCACAGGGGTCACTTTGAGGTCAACAGTTCGAAAATGGCTTCGGTGTGTGTAGGTTGTGATCCAGTGCCATATGATATAATCAAACTTTGCTATAAGGACAACCAAGCGAGCTTAGACTTCCTTAGACGCCACGGAGTTCTTCCTGCCGGAGTTGTCTGCTCTAAGTGTTCCAAGGCCTGCAGGTTGCAGGAGAGTAGGCATCGGTGGGAGTGCACCGAGACGTTTCGTGTCGCCAGAAGGAAAGAGAAGAAGAGGTGTGGGTTCGTCACAAGCGACTACAACGACTAACTTTTACGACTAACACAAAGCGACTTACTAACGACTAACACAAGCGACTAACTTTTATCGACGGAACCCGCCTGGAACCGTGGCAAGTTGTGTGTTTTATTAATCTGTGGTTAGATAAAGCCGGGACCATCTCATTAAGGTATGTGAACGTTTGTAGCGTTAGACAATCGAAGCCTCAGTCCCATGCCTATGACGTCATCATACCGTACCGACGTGACTATGACGTCATCGTTCAAACTGAAAAGTAAGCATTTACGGAGAAAACGAGTGATCGCATCATCCGAATCACGTTCATAAACATGGTATTCCGAGAAAAAAAAATCCTAAAATTCCTAAAACACCGTTCAAGACAAATTTACCTTATCATCAGATCATCTAGGGTCAACGAGTTAGTCAAGGTCAAGTGAGGTCACCTCCAGAAAAGTTCAACCAGTCATCACGCTTTAACGAATAAGGATACTTTAATGAAACTTTCAGTTTGCTTATCTTTAGGGACGAAACAAAACGCACCAGAGGAATTTTGTATTTTTCCGTTTTTGATCACTTATTAGTTTTGCATATTTGCCCATTGGGGTTAAAATCAGAGTCTGGCTAAAGAAAGCATGTTTTATGAGAGCAAGTTGCCTTCAAACGTTTTTCGGGCCGCTCTGCACATTATAAAGATGAAAATTAGAGAAAATTGAAAACTCAAAATTTCCAAATAAATGTTGATTTTTGGGTGGGCAAAAATGTTAGGGCCATGGTCGATTTCGCCTTCCTTTTCTGATTCCAAATAATTTTTGTTTTTCAAATCTCCCCCAAAATGAACTCCCGGAGCCAAAAACATGATGCAAGTCATGAAAACCCAGGCCCCCTAGTGATGTCACTTTTGGGCAATACAATTTTTGGGGTGGTGTCTAGCCCTACCTGTTGAGCACTTTCTGATGACACCTCCTTAGTTTCCGTGCACAGTTTTTACGGTTGACTGCTCAGTTTGGAGATTAGAGGGGGGGTATGTATCAACCCCTCCTAAGACAGGGTGTGAGGATATGACTGGAAAGATGGGGAGGGTTAAAGTAACCATGACACAAGCTTTACACACACTACCTCCATGAGTTAGTTATTAGGGTTTTTGGGCGCATCTACCTCCATGAAGCATACAAAGGAGTGAGATTTGGTGAAGTTAGGTTAGGTTAGGCCTTTGTTGGAAGTTTATTTTAAAAATGTTCGTTTTTTTGACATTTTTCCAACCAAATTATGATTTTTTCTTTAAAAACAGTTCAGGCTAGGTTAGGTGTTTTTTCTTTTCAAAACTATTGAGGAAAAATTGTTTGGAAATTTGGTATTAATGTGCTTTAACCCTATTGTCTTTCTGGTCATATCCTCCATAAATTATTGTCTTTCAAGTCATATCCTCACACCATCTTCGGGGTTGATACAAACCCCCCTCTAATCTCGAAACTAAGCGTCGCACGAAAACGAAAGAGGTGTCATCTGAAAGCGTTCGACGAGTTGGGCCAGACACCAGCCCAAAATTGTATATCCCCCCATCCCCCAAAAGTGACATCACTAGTGATGGTTGGTTATTGGTTTTACGACACCTTGACCGCTGAGTCATGTAGTGTCGCCAATCTCTCACGCCGATTGGTCGCGGCGAAGAGTAGCGACAGGTGAGACTCGAACCCACAACCTTTTGATTGTGAGCGAGCATCTTACCCCTAGACCACTCGCCCCCTACATCACTAGTGATACATTATTCGTGAAATAGGGCGGAATATACCACTTACTGAATACTGAACCGACATCCTTCCCAAAGTAGTATCGACATCGTGTTTTTGGTGCGTGCTTGTGAGGGCATCATGGCTGGTTGGTTGGTTATTGGTTTTACGACACATCGACCGTTGAGTCATGTAGTGTCGCCAATCTCTCACGCTGATTGGCCCCGGGCGAAGAGTAGCAACAGGTGAGACTTGAACCCACAATCTTTTGATTGTGAGACAGGCAACTCACCCCTAGACTACTCTTCCCCTGAGGCATGCATAGCATGCCTCAGGGGAATTATTATGTATTTATATAATTATTTTGCTCACAACCTGAAAAGTAAGCATTTGCACAGAAAATAAGTGGTCATGTCATCTTGGTCACCTTCATAAACATCGTACACTGAAGAATTTAAAAAAAAACACCTTTTCAGACAATAATACCTCTTGAACTGTTAGAGGCTATGGGCATTAGATGTTCTCATATAGACCTCTTAGATACCATATCGGCATAAAGAATGAGAGGTAATACCGGATTACCGATATGTAGGTACCTAGGTACCTACCCACCTACCTACCTAAATCAGACCCAAAGAAATAAGCTTGGACACACTGTCGCAGCGAAAAGGAATGGACAGGCTCCGTTAGCTTATAAACAATGGTCTGCAATAGTGTAATTTAAAAGAAAAAGAAACGTAAAGCCAAACATACCTTAAACGGGAGCGACAACTGCAAAAACACCGGCCAACAAATAGGCGGCAACAGCCGGCAGCAAAAGGGTGGACGAGAGAGATAACTCTACCGCCTTTGCTCGGGCCGCTCGAGCCAGAGTATATTAAAGAACGGGTACACCGGTATATATCGGGGGGAGCCAAGTTGTTCCGGGCCTGTGACGTATCCAAGGCGATACTCGGGAGCACTTTGCGTGCATCTCAAGCCAAAATGGACAATATTTACCACGGCTTTACGCAGGAAATTTTAATTGTACATGGGAACATTTGATACCATGCGAATGCCTGAAGAATTCTACACACAAATCCAGATCGTTTTTACTTCTATCACACCGAAAAAGTATGTTTCCTTGCCGGTAAACGAGGACACTACACAAAACCGGCCGGCCGACTCCCGGAGGGCGGGGCCTAAGTCGTTGCCATGACGACCGGCTGGCCCTCAAGGCCAGTCATGTGTCGAGCTTCGGCAGAAAAGGAAGCTGCTGTTAAATGAAATTGAACGTTCTTTCTCATTCTTTGTACTCTTTTTCATGTCATCCTTTGCTTTCTCGTGTGAACTGAATACAGGAGAAAGTAAAGCATGCCATAGTACCATATGCTCTTTTCTTATGAAAATTTATAGAAAAGTAAGAAAAATGAAGCACGTGAAGTTTTTGCCGCGGTTGCGGCACTTTATCACCAATTGCCAGGAATCTGCTATATTGGGAATATTCTACTATAGGATTGTATAATCCGCCAGATGTCCACCACATTCTAGTAGAATATCGCATATTATAGCTGTGACGTCACCAAGGCACGCTACTAGATCTGAGAATATACTAAACTTGGGTGTACCCGTTCTTTAATATACTCTGGTATATATCGCCTTGGGTACACCCAAGTTTAGTATATTCTTAGATCTAATATATACTGTGCCTTGGTGACGTCACAGCTCGAATATGCGATATTCTACCAGAATGTGGTGGACATCTGGCGGATTATACAATCCTATAGTAGAATATTCAAAATCTAGCAGATTCCTGACAATTGGTGATATAGTGCCGCAATCGCGGCAAAAACTTTACGTGCTTCATATTCTTATTTTTCTATAATTTTCATTAGAAAAGAGCATATGGTACTATGGCATGCTTTACTTTCTCCTGTATTCAGCTGACAGGAGAAAGCAAAGGATGACATGAAAAAGAGTACAAAGAATGAGAAAGAACGTTCAATTTCATTTAACAGCAGCTTCCTTTTCTGCCGAAGCTCGACACACGACTGGCCTTGAGGGCCAGCCGGTCGTCATGACAACGACTTAGGCCCCGCCCTCCGGGACTCGGCCGGCCGGTTTTGTGTAGCGTCCTCGTTTACCGACAAGGAAACATACTTTTTCGGGGTGATATAAGTAAAAACGATCCGGATTCGTATGTAGAATTCTTCAGGCATTCGCATGGTATCAAATTTGTCTACATACAATAAAAATTGTCTGCGTAAAGCCGTGGAAAATATTGGCTATTTTGGCTTGAGATGCATGCAAAGTGCTGCCGCCCTTGGCTCGTCACAGACCCGGAACCACTTGACCCCCCCGGCTCAAACCCCTCAACATGAGTCTATAATGGTCTATATCAGAACCTATAATGATAATGCCCGAAACAGATAATGCTTCAGAACCTACAATACTCAAAACGCATAATGCTTCGGAACCTCTAAATCGTCATTTTGGGACACGTGACATGTGATGATGATTGGGGTTTTGGGGCGCATCGACCAGGGTAGGTCATTTAGCGCCCATTAACGTGACATCAATGCACCGACACGGCCGCCCGGTAGCTCGTCTCCGGCCTTATCGGATCAGCTACCAACTGACCCTCCCAGCCGGGGGCTAAATGCGAGCGCATGAAGCGACTTGAACCCTGCGTTGCCAGAACGGGGGAGACCAGTACAGGCCAGCGCTCTAACGAACTGAGCTACCGGGGCGGCTTCGTATTGCTGGGGCCTCTGAAATTGACACTGGGGCCATCAAGGAATCGGACCGAGGCCCCTGAAAGTCACGCTGGGGTCTCAAAAGTTCGCGTCTGGACCCCTGAAAGTCACGCTGGGATCTAAAATAGTATAGCCGCCTCTTTGAACAATACGATGGGGGCCCAGAAGGTCGGATCGGGGCCTCTGAAATCACACTGAGCCTGGAGATCCCAAAAAGTCACGCCCGGGCCCATGCAAATCATGCTATGGGCTCGACACGTGCTGCCGCCGCCCCTCCCCCTCCCCCCCCCCCACACACACACAAAACGAAGCCGGGGAAACTAAAATTCAATCCTTACATGAACAATCACTCTGGTGCCCATACAATCGCGCCAAAGGCCACCAAAACGTGTTGGGCCACTAAAAACGTGTCGAGGCCGCCAAAACCCGCGCTAGGGATCCCAACAAATAACACCGGGGTAAAAAAAGCGCACCGGGACCCAGAAAAAGTCGCGTTGCAGCCCTTCAAACTCACACTGTATGTTAAGACGTTGCACTGGGGCCCGAAAAGCCGCACCTGGCACCCAAAAAATCTATTTTCACCCGGAATATCAATGAGGGCTCAAAATCGCGTCAAAGACCCTAAAAAACCGTTGTGCCCGGAAAAGGAATGTGTCGGGGCACTGAAAGAGAATCGCACCGGAAGCCCCAGTACGACGAGGAACTGTACCGAGGCCAAAAATATCGCGCTGGGGTTTAAAAAAGAAGAACTCCACTCCCAAAGTATCACACCGAGACCCGACCGAGACATCGAATCGACCCGAGCACCGAACAAAATTCAGAACAGGTCCCGAAAGAAAATCACCCGCTTTCAACTCTGAAGGGTGCCATCGGCCTAAATATACATTTACTCGAATATTTCAGTCAGAGGCAAAGTGGTAGGAGGTAAAGGTAAAGTGGAGGTAGGAGGTAAAGTGGCGCCAATCAGGCCATGACGGCTCCCCATAATACCTGGATCCGCCCTTGGAATGTAAATACATTTGGCAATGCTATCGCACCCACAGGGTGTAACTTCACAACACGATTTGTGGTGCCGTGGGATGCATTGGGGTAATTGTCGGTTTGATGTGTTCGCGCCATACAGTTCCATGTTAAAGGCTAAAATATTGGATGGGAAGGACGCTTGCAGGGGTCCGAGAACACCCAGTATAGAAAGTTCCACCCCTGCGCAGCGATCATGAGGCGATACTTGATCGGTGCCCACAGTAGTGTTTTCACAGTACGACATTCTTCTAAAAATAGCATACAGGTTGTATGATTCAAAAGGAGCCAACTAAATTAGTCTCTTATGACCAGTGCAAAACATATTTCAGGACTATGACATGCCACCTCTACTGTCTACAACAGAACATTCCAAACATCTTCGCACACTGCCCTATAAATTCGGCTGATAGGGTACATGGGACGGGCGGAAACCTGCGGTCGAGCCGAAGCTGCGCACGCATAGCACCGCTCATTAATATACTCTGTAGCATCGTGCCACCGCACTAGGGTGTTCCCCTGTTTACTCTGCTGCCGAGGGAGGCGCGCTCACTCCTGTTCAAATGCTTCCGAAATGGCCGGCAAGTTTTCGAACACCCCAATGTTGTACTTAGTTGATACACTATTTTAGGACCCTAATGGAGTTTTCCGTGCCCGACGTGATTTTTTGTGGCACCTCCTTTAACTTCTTGGGAGCGCGGGTTAATGTTCTTTAAGCACTTCGATATAGTTGCTCCCTTGCATGGTGACGTTTTTAGGCAGGAAATATTGCCGCCGCCCTTATTGCCACTAAATGCCCCCAAAACCATCACACTGTCAGGATATGTCACAGTCGTCACAGTAAACGACTGTTAAACAGTCGTTTACTGCGACTAAATTCAGGTCGTAGCGAGAGACACTTTTGGGGTGACGAACGACCTTCGAGGCTCCCCTGACCAGCCTAAAGGTGCTCTTGTCGCTTAACATCACTTTCTTCCAATCGTCTGATGTGAAGTGTCGAAATTTTTTGGCAAAGGCAACCTTTTTCTTGATGGCCTTGGTGAGGAGCGGTTTCTTGGCAACTCGGCGACATGACATTCCCAGGTAATTTTGCAGGCGGTGTTGAATCGTCCTGATCGAGACGTCCTGGAGTAGATCAGGGTGCTTCTTTTGAAGTGCTGATGCGGTAATTGCAGGCTCTGACATCATAGTTCTCTTCAGGATATGGTTAGTGCGTGGGGAAGTCTTACGGGGTGCTCCAGAGCCTTTCTTTCTCTCCGGAGTGGTGCCTGAGGGTAGGGAAGCGACGGCCTTTTTGAGGTTGTAAATATCCTGCCTCGTGACTTCTAGATCTGCGGCGACATGTATCACAGACATGCCCTATTCCAACAGGGCCAAAGCCCGACTCTTCTCAACATCCGTGAGCTTATTTCGTCCCATGCTGACCACTGGGAGCAAAGTTATAGGTCTCCAAAGTCGGGCGTCGTAGCAAAAAAGCACCCAGAAGAGCATCAAACAGTCGACCTCTCTGAGAGCACGTCGCTCACTAAGCTCTCCCGCTGTGTGTGAGTCAGGGTAGGGGTGTGGCCCAGCTACATACTTCATACCAAGCTCCGCCCACTACTGTTGCTGGGGAACGCAATACAAAAAGTTTTCTGTGATCACCACGTATATATTTTTATGCGCTCGCTGTGTGTACATTTTTTTGCGGCCACTGTATATATGTACATATGTATATACATATATATATATATATATATATATATATATATATATATATATATATATATATATATATATATAAATATGTGTATATATATCTGCATCACGGGTGTTAATTTCTGAAGATGATTGGGGTGCAAAATACATGCAGGTAATGGGAAGTCCCAAATCGATGGGATGCACAATCCATGATACCTCATGTTAAAAGTCTAAATTATTGGAGGACAGAGCCAACAACGAGGGGGCATTTGCCCCTCAAAATATATCAAAGAACGCCCCTGGTCTAGACGCATGCGAATGGAAAAATGGAAAGCAATCCTGAAAACCTGCTGCAGGCAGGGGCGTCGCCACCGGGGGGCAAAGGGGGCAGTCGCCCCTCCTGCCGTGAGACTGGGGGGCGCCGCCCCCCCCCTAAAATTTGAGGAGGCCCCTATCCGGAAATGCACAGGAAAAAAGGGAGCAAGGAAGACGACGAGACAGAAGATCATGCTGTCAAGGAGGCCCCAAGACTGGCAACGAGGCTTCAGCGAAATCTAATCAGGTCCTAATAAAAGACATAGGACAGAGATTGGGAGGAGGCCCAGGACGAAAAGGATGCCACCGACACGGACAGGAAGCCACCCAGGTTAGACAAGAAGGCTTCCGATGGGTGGCAGCATAATCTTAATTTGGAAAACGAGGCCCCCAAGATGGAAGAGGAGTATACAATAGAAAATATGGAATGATAGGAGATATTTCTCCGGACGCAAGAGGGAGCCCCAAGATGGGTGAGAAGGTCTCCGCAGGAATGAGAGAAGGTCTCCGCAGGAATGAGAGAAGGCCACTGAGACCAGCCAGATGAGGCCCATATTTTGGAAGAGGAGGACCCCAGGAGAGAAGATTTGGGACTGACATAAAAGCACCCTGCTAAGAGGATAATGAGGCTCCAAACACAGGTAAGGAGGCCTCCAAGACGTGAGAGGAGGCCCCTAATTTGAAAAACAAGGTCTCTAGAAGAGAAAAGGATGCCCCTGCCGGACTCGAGAGAAGTCCCTCAAGACGGAATAGGAGGTCTCCCGGGCCGAATGAGGCCCCGAAGACCGGAGAGAGTTCCCAAGAAATGAGAGGAGGCCCTTAAGATGGGAGTGGTAGCAGGTATGGAAGGAGGTGAGGTTTCCAAAATTGAAGATGCCCTCAAGACGGGTAGGCTTTGCCAGGACAAAGGAGGAGTCCCACTAGGCGTGGCAGGAGGCCCCTAATTTGGCAGAGAATGCCCCTGGAACATGAGAGGAAACCCTATGCCATGTTAAAGGATCCCCAGGATGTAGGAGGAGGCCCTCCAAGACTGGAGAGGGGGCGATTGAATATGGAGGAGGGTAGGACACGAGAAGACATCCAAAACCGGCAAAGAGGTTCCAGGAGATGGAACGAGACCCCTAAGACGCGAGAGGAGGCCTATAATTTGCAAGAAGCCCCTACGAAATTGTAGGAGTCTTGCCGGGGTACTTGAAAGTCACGACATGGTCCCAAAAAGAGCCAACCGGGGCCCCTGAAAATCACGCTGAGCCTGGGGGTACCAAAAAGTCATACCTGGACCATGAAAATCACGCTAGGGGCACGACAGGTCGTGCCGTTCCCTACCAGTCTCCTTGGGACACAAATGAAGCCGGGGCGACGAAAAACAATTCGGACATGGAAAAACACTGGGGCACCAACGATGACGCCAAAAGCATCAAAACGTGTTGGACGCCCAAAAAGTGTCGAGATTGCTAAAACTCCCGCTAGGATCCAAGCAAATGACGTCGGGACACAAAAGATTACATTGGACTCAAAAAAGTCGCGTCGCAGCCATTGAAAATCACACTTGGGGCCCAAAAGGTCGCGCCAGGCCCCAAAAGTTGCAGCTGCCCTAACAAATCAATTCTCAACCGGAATGTCACTGTACGGCCTACAAAAATCGTGTCAGTCTCCCCAAAACCCGTTGGGCACCGGGAAAGAAACGTGTCAGGGCATCGAGAAAAAAAATCGCACCGGGAAACCGAATAATCGTACCGGGACCCAAAAATATCACATAAGGACCTTTAAAAAGATAGAACTCGATTTTTCAAAAAGTTCACACCGAGACTCGATCGAATCGACCCCAGCACCGGCAAATTGAGAACAGGTCCGGAAAAAATTACCCGGAGGGCTTTTACACTCCGAAAGGTGCCATCGGCTAAAAAAAAAACTCCTTCGGTGGCCGCAGTGGCATATTAAAGGGGCAAATGTCCCCTCTCTCCTAAGAGGGTTAAGCTCCCAAGAATCGTGCCGGAGCCCCAAAACGTCGCGCTGTGGCCATACAAATTCGCGTCCGTGACCAGAATTCGCGCAGGGGTCTTACCCGACAAATACGGCGGGACCAGAAAGCTCGCTCCGAGGCCCGAAAATCTGCAACAGGAACCGCCAAAATCGGTTGGGGTCACAGCTAAGTACAACGCGCCCCGCAAACTCGAACCGGTTCTCAAATATCGCGTTCGGGACCCACAATTCCCATCGGTATTCCGAAAATTTGGTCTGGGCATCAAACAATCTCGTCGGGGCTCCCAAAAATTGGCCTCTGGGGCCTCACATCAGCACAATGTGACCCAAAAAATCGTATCGGTATCCCTCAAAAGAATCGAGCCGGAGCCTTCCAAAATAAGAAGGTATTCCAAATAATAACTGTCCGGGTCAGGAAAATGGCTCTGGGGCACCGAACATATCATCAGATGCCTTCACAAATCGCGTACGGCCCAGAAAAAAAAACATACCGGAGCTCGAAAAAAAGTAGAGGTGAGATTAAAAAAAACATGGCGCCAGGGGCTCGAAAAATCAGGCCGGGATTCGGACTTTACAGAAAATTCAGAAGAGATCCACAAAAATCGCGTTGAGCCCAGGAAACTGGCGTTGGGTCCCCGGAACCACGCGCTTGGGCGCGATAAGTCGCGCTGGGACCCAGACAAATCGCACCGAAGGCCAAAATTGAACTGGGGTACAAAATTGTACAAATGTGCGTCAGAAGCCCCAAATAAACACAGCGGTACCCTAAGAGCACAACGGGGGCCGAATGTGCAACTGGCCATCCAAAGCGCAAAGTCTCGCAAAAATGACAGGGCCTTAAAATATGCATTGAAGCCTTAGATAAACATACCGGGAGCTCTAAAAAAAATACACCGGAAGCTCTCAAGGCACACAGGGGCCATGCGACCGCACAAGGGCCTGAAAAGGCTGTGGCCGCAAAAAGCAGCATGGTCCCAAAACGAACAAAAAGACCGAGCACTAAATAAACACATCGGGATCTTTGAAAGCGCCCCGACATTAAAAAATATCCTCGGTGCACAAAAAAGCAACAAAACCCTAAAACGAGCAGGGGTTTCGAAAATGTGTTGGGCTCCTACCAAAAATGGATTGAAGCCCTAAGGCAGGGCCTCGGTTCGTTAGCCAATCTGGAAGCATATTTAATCAAATATATGAGGTGCATCAAAGCTCAGCGGGTATCCGCATTTCTTAACCACCATAAAATGTTGGAGGTAGGGAACTAATGACAGAATTTAATAATATAATTTTCGCAGCGAACGTCCATACGAAGCATTCCATCACGTTAAATATGCCGCAAGTCTTCATGTGGCAAAAACTAGCAAAACGTAGAAGGCCTAGCAGAAATCGTAGCATTGCACGAAGTGTGGCGAATGCGCCGAATGCGCAAGATGGGTGTGCATGTGCACGAACGTTGGCGTCGTGGCGACCGGGCGCTATGAACTGGAATGTCTGAAATTGGGAAATTTACATTTTAAAGTGATTTGTATAGGTGTAATTTCAGCAGCGTGAGGTGACTTATCAAGGGATACCAAAAGAAAACATTCTAACAGGGTGGGGGAGTTAGGGTTGAACTCCGACGAATCAGAAACGATTGTGGTATATTAGGCCCAGGGGGTGCGCTCCAGCATTTTAGTCCAATAAAAAGGGGAGACGCTTGAGCCGACCAATCAGCGTTTGACGACCTCCGTCGATCGTGATAATGGTAAACAAACAAATTTTGTCTTTAGTGCGGCGAAACCGGTGACATCCACACAAATATCAATTGTTTCCCCCTGTTAGCGGTGACATGGTGATAAAGTAGTATTAAAAATCAAGATTAAAGTAGCAAGAATGCCTTTGTAGAAAATTAGCACGAACAATGGAATAATATATGAATAATAGCTTCCACAAGTTTTGCCCTACGGTCTTTACTATTGCCACGATCGGCGGAGGTCGTCAAACGCTGATTGGTCGGCTCAAGTTTATATAATTGATGGTCGGCTGAAGCGTCTCCCTTTTTGGGAAGCGGAGCGTTCTACCTGGTGTTCTATAGCCTTGATTATGCCCATCCGTAGGACAATTCAGTTGACCACTGATTATATTACTTAAAAAGGTCCCCTTTGACAAAATAGGGATCGAAATCCGAGAACTTTTGAATGGGGTAGGTGGACCCGCTCCAAATACGTTTCCCACCCTCCCCCTTGATGCAAATATAGGTACGCCACTGGTCTTCCAGTATTTTTCAAAAACATGGGGCAAAGCCAACATTGAGGGGACAAATTACCCCTCACAGGCATACAAAACAACACCGATGCCCCATACAAATTGGGAGTAATGATGTTTTTAAATCCATTTTCATCCTACAAACTTGTCTTCTGTGATCAGTACCTGCTTGATTAGAGCTTCCCAGCTTCAACACCTTCTCAAAGACGTCATTTACAAAACGGTGCAGCACAGCGACAAACCATAGGCGTGACGGCGTGGAATTTGAAGGTTTTGCATTATTTATGCATTGCCATTGTTGCATTGTTGCATTGTCATTTATGCACTGCTGTTCAATGCTTGTTCTTGCCGTTAATTTATTCGCTGATGATTTATTATTTTAGCTTGTGTGCCACAGGTGCCTTACAGCCAGCACCAAATGTTATAAAAATAAATAAATCCCTAAGATGGCGATATGAAAACCAATTCAATCCACTTCTCGTTGTCACCTTCGCGAAATTGTCGTCCTAGGACTGAGAAATGATCGTTTAGGCTTACTTATGACATCAAGCTGGTGGGAATGACTAACAGTAGTGATGAATCTTATATTAAATCTCGATATTCAGTTAGACTTGGTGGACATAGAAGCAGGGGTATCGATTTTTGAAAATCATTGCGGGGCCGAAGTGCCAACGCACTAGACCCCCCCCCAAAAAAAAAAACTCATCGGATTTAGCCCACTATATTTTCAGATCTCAGAAATTCTGATTTTGTATTCGACGATGTGTATGTTTATTCAGCATCCTCACCAACGGGGAAAATCGTCCAATAACTGGTGAAATCACATAATTAAAAGAGCAGTGCTCAGTACATGTCAACATAACAACTCTTGGTTGGTTATTGGTTCTACGACACGTGCGTCGCCAATCTCTCACGCCGATTAGTCGCGGGCGAAGAGTAGCGACAGGTGATACTCGAACTCACCAACATAACAACTCTGAGTAATAGCATGCGACTGCAGGGCCATATAGTGGGCTCGGATCTATCGTCCCCGTCAACGTCACTGTTACCCTCCTCCTCACTCCACACACCAACAAACACACACCGGCTTAAATAAAAATACTTCAGCGATCAGATGCAAGCTAAAACACACCGGCATTGATGAAGCATCAGAGCACAGCAGACCTGAACGGTGATGACGATGGGTGAAAGTATTTCCTTGGTGCCTAACGTTAAGGAGGGAAATTTTTCCCTTTAGTACGCCACTGCGGCTGCTCAACGTATTTTTTCCGCAGATTGCACGATCGAGAGTAGAAAGGCCCTTCGGATAATTTTCTTTCGGGACCCATTCTTAATTTTCCGGTGCTCTGGTCGATTCGATGGAGTCTCCTTGTGGTTTGTATGGTGAAGTCTATTTTTATAAGCCCCCTGCAGGCTATTTTTGGAACCCGGTACGATTCTTCTGGCTCTCGGTGCGTGTTTTCCGGTGCCAAAACAGGTTTCTTTTCCGGCGTCCGACGACTTCTTATTTTGTGGATCCTTGACGAAATTTTTCCGTCCGCAAGGTGACATTCCGGGTATATATTGGTACTTGGGAAGCCAGCTGCAACTTGTGGGGCTCCGGCACGACGTTTTGGCCCCAGTGGGAATTTCAAGAGAAGCGACGTTAATTTTTTTTTGTCTAAGTGCGATTTTTTTGGGCCCCATCGTCACTTGTTGGGATCCCTTGCGGTGGCTACGACACGTTTGTGGGGGCCCAACAAGTTGTGTGGGCTTTTGGAGCTATTGTTGAGATCCCAGATTGATTTTCCGTGTCCGGACTGTTTTTCATTTACCCGGCTTCATTTGTTGCGTGATCTCAACGAGACTTGTAGAGCCCGGTGGGACCTGTCAGGCCTCTGGCGTGATTTTCAAGGGCCCGGGTGATTATTCTTAGTACCCCAGTCTCGGCGTGATTTTCAGGAGGCCCCGGCCCGACCGTTTGTGGCCCCCGTCGTGATTTTCTTGAATCCCGGCACGACTTGCTTGCGGCCCCAACGTGATTTTTAGGGGCCCAGGTGCAAACTTTTGAGGCCCCAGCGTCATTATCGAGGCTCCTGCGCTACGTTTGGGGCCCCCAATGTGATTTTTCTGAGCCCCGGTGCGATTTTTGGTGGACCGAGTGAAATTTTTAGGGAGCATAGCGCATTTTTTTCCTAAGCTCGGCGGATTCTTGGGGGCCCCACAACCTATCAGGAGGGGGTGAGGAAACTGCCCACAATTCCCCCTCCCCATTCGGTATGTCACTGTGCCATGCAAATCCTGAAGTTTGGTCAGGGTTGGAGTTGGAGGTGGATGGAGCAACACTGTGAAGGACATAACATATGGTTCATGAGACTTGTTTCCATTTACAATACAGGGCATGAAGTAACATTTTCATTGACTTCTATGGTTTTCATTGGCTTCATTGACATCTATGGTGTCCTGAGTAAGTAGGACAATCGAGATGGGTTTCTGTTATATGCATTGTAGAAACAATGTTATAATGTAGCTTTTATACTCCAGTGAGAATGGTATGGATTCACTCATCAGTGAATTTGCAAACATACTGATATATCAGTTGACAACAATTCAGGGAGCTATGTGATCAACATGGTCTGTGCCCTAAGCCCAAATAACTAAGTAACAACGCAGGGAATCTGCTGCATAACAGTTTGACCACAAATTACCCATGATATATGGCATCATACTTCCCATGCTATTTAGAATAGTGAGCTATATTTTGTGCACAAACATCAGGACATTATAAATGTGAATTAACGTCACACACATCAGTTCCTAACAAGTGTCAGCAGTACATTTCCTTCATGTGCTTTAAACATGATTCAAGAAAGCACTGTCATCGATTTTAAACTTGCAAAAAGAGTGCGCCGCCTGGCATTTTGAGTGCTATTTGAGTGAATTTCCTGTCTTGTTAGGGAACTGACCACTTATTGAGATATAAGTACTTTAACTTTGCCTGCTTCAATCATGAAAATTTGTTATTTTCCAATACATCAGAAATCATCAGAATAACTTTTTGTCCACAAACCGGTGTATGCATTTCTATGAATTTCTCATATTTATTAACACAAATGATGTAGATCTGATCTGCAAATTTATTACTCAGAAAATGTTATTGTAAGGAAGCTTACATTTTTTCGGCCTGCGATTTTCAACATTTTTCCCATCCGACCAAGCCGCCAGACGCCCGGCCAGATCTCGGCCACCTTTCCCTCCCCTCTCATAATGCCTTCAAACACCGCCGGACCGATCCTCGGTACGTGTCTTCTTCAAAGGCGACATGACATAAACAGCGCCATCAGCGCCATCAGCTGGACGAAAACAACCGAAGGGTTCCCGGCCAGCTGTGAGCCAGGCCCGGTGAAAACCTCCCCAGGCGGCTTCGCTACGCACACTGCCTAAGGGGACGAGAAAAAAAAACACTCACCAATCAAGAGGCGGAACCAAATCCGGAGCCCTGGGAGTGGCTGAAAATTAGAAAAGGCGGAGCAAAGGAATTGAAGAAAATTAGGCAGCCAGAAAGAAGGGCACAGAAGGAGGAGGAGAGGGATCTCTCTCGGATCTCGCTCTCGGACGGTCTCTCTCGCTCAAGATCTTTCTATCACTCTCACGGACTTTCACACTCACTTAAATGGAGGCAGACGTAAATTGAAGTGCCGGGAGGCGCAGAGTGACGACGGCTGGAGGGCGACGACCATCGGGCATGTGAGTGTCATACATCTGACATGTCTTCCTCTTTTCCAAACCTTTCCGAACCAACCTAATTTCTATCACCCAGCTTCTGTCTCCTTCACGTCATTCATTTACTGAAAGGGGCGACCTGTTTTATGGGAGGGACCAAATAGGATAAATTCAGGGTGGGGAGGGAGTGTGTCGCGGAGGGAGTGTGTCACGGAGGGAGTGTGTCACGGAGGGAGAGTGAGTCGCGGAGGGAGTGTGACGCGGAGGAAGTCTGTCTCGGAGGAAGTGTGTCGCGGAGGGAGTGTGTCGCGGAGGAAGTGTGTCGCGGATGGAGTGTGTCGCGGAGGGAGTGTGTCACGGAGGAAGTGTGTCGCGGATGGAGTGTGTCACGGAGGGAGTGTGTCTCGGAGGGAGTGTGACGCGGAGGAAGTGTGTCGCGGAGGAAGTGTGTCGCGGATGGAGTGTGTCACGGAGGGAGTGTGTCTCGGAGGGAGTGTGTCGCGGAGGAAGTGTGTCGCGGATGGAGTGTGTCACGGAGGGAGTGTGTCTCGGAGGGAGTGTGACGCGGAGGAAGTGTGTCGCGGAGGAAGTGTGTCGCGGATGGAGTGTGTCACGGAGGGAGTGTGTCTCGGAGGGAGTGTGACGCGGAGGAAGTGTGTCACGGAGGGAGTGTGTCACGGAGGGAATGTGTCGCGGAGGGAGTGTGTCACGGAGGGAGTGTGTCGCGGAGGGAGGATTGAGATGGCGAGTAGTGTGTGTGTGTAAGAAACTTTAAATATACTAGATTAATGATATAAATTATGTGGCAGCAGTCGGCAGTGATGGACGAGAACAGCGGCGGAGCAGGAACAATAATGCCATATAAAGTACATCCCCATATAAGCGAGGAGTCGACCTGCCAGCCGTCCTCTCATGGACTAAACGTTCCCGGGTAAGGGTAATGAGTGTGAAAGCCAGTTGTTAACTTGACTAGAATATTAATGTTGTTTATATATATATATATGATCTGCGTTTGGATGATGTCCAATTGCGATAAGGGGTGCGATGACCGTATACTTTGGGGGCATTAAGCACATGCTCTGGTTCTTTGACTGCAGAAGCCCGCTGGCGTCTGTGACCCAGGCGTGCAGCTGGGGGCGGGCACAGTATGCAAGGTCGGATGGGCTGTCGAGCCCCACCTTGCGTCCGTCGAGTTTGGCGCCAAACACTAGGTTAAAGCAAAACACTGCAAGGTCGTGAGTCCGCCCCCCGTTCGCTATACGTTTCGGCACGGAACCGTGTAGCTTTCGGGGCGGGGGGAAGGTCGGACGGATTTGGCGTGCCATAAGCCCCGAGGCTGAAAGGGTAGGGCAGGCTAGGTTATAAAGACGGCCAGGGGACGTGCCCAACGTGGTAGGGATCCGTGCCCGCTCGTGAGCACGTTCACCTGGTCGCACAGTATCAGTATACGGCGGATAAGGCCCGGCGCGGCACCGACCTTTCTTTAAAAGCTAGGGTAGGTCGGTCAAAGATACCAGAGCACTTGTATAAGCCCTCGGAGTCAGTACGATGAGCCCCCCCCTCGTAGCATTAAGCCTTCATCCAGGCGAGGAACACTGTCAACAATGGCGAGGCCAGCTATGATGGCAGTGGAAGATTTACATATTCGGCCAGCCTACCTTCAAAAATAGAGCAATGATCCGTCGATATATGTGTTTGTGTACCGCTGAGAGGGGAGGGGGGAGCAAAATTTGGGGACCAAGTATTTCATTAATTAATAAGGATAGAATGAATGAGACGAGCGAATGTGAAGTGAATGAGGAGAATGAATGTGCTTTAGGTAGCTTTAAGGACCAGCGGAAGCCACTTGGGGCTCAATCACAGGCACCTATTTCGTGCGGTAAATTGTACAAAATTATACTACTATTAGCATCCAAAAGTCCCATCTAGGAACATTTCATTGTAACCAAGGGCAAATTGCCTTATCATTACTTTTCTAAATACAACGTAATCTTTCTAATTTGGCTAGACGCACTCATTTACCTATATGGTGTTCCCAAAACTTTGACTCGCACACATATAAATTCGTGTTAGGGACGGTAGCTCAAACAACATCAAGCCGGCTGGGGTTTGGGGAATGTGTGGTGGAGGTGGCGGGGAAACACAGCACCACGCACCCCCCGACAAAGGCACAATCAGCAAAGGAGATAATTAGCCCAGTCTAAATCAAGAGTCAGCCCAAGTGAATTACTTTTCACACACCCATCAGCTCTCCCACTTCACACGACTCACACACGCAGCTTCCTCTTCACACACCCCACACACGCCACACCCGCCAAACCACCGAAGCCACCACCCCCACACCCCACCGACGGCAGAGCCGCCACCCCTACATTATCAGCACAGGATTCCATTCCTGAAAATATAGTACTTTCAACATGTTATTGTTCTTTGTGAAGCAGTAAGTGCAAAGCTCTCATGCAGCATGCAGATGGAGGTTCATCACGTGCACTAGGTAGCACAAAAAGAGATATTATTGCAGTCTAAGGTAACCACAAGACAGGTTTTACACCCATTTTACCTCCACGAATCATTCAAAGGAGCTAGGTTTTCCCTAGTTGCGTTAGGCTAGTCTATTGTTGTAAGTTAGTAAATGAAAAAAAAAGTATTCAAAAACGGTTCAAGCTAGATTAGGTAATGTTAGACTTTTTAAGTTCAAAATGTTTGAGAACAATTTTTTTTTGGGGGGGGGGGGGAAATTGGGCATCAAAATAATCATTTCTTGCATGGAAGTCTAGGCTAGGTTAGGTTAGGTTATGTTACATCTTTTTTTATCTGAACATTATTTTTCATCCTATATTACTCAAATCCAAACCCCCTTTTCCATGTTATTTTTCCTCACAATTGAAAAGTGTGCATGTGCAGAGGAAATGAGCGGTTGCATCATGTTCAGCACATTAACAAACACTGCATTAAAAAAGAAATTCAAAGAAGTCAGAGCTGAAAAGTTACCCAAAAAGCCAGGTATTATCACAGTTTAAGGTAACCACAAGACAAGTTTTACACACATTTTGCCTCCATGAAGCATACAAAGGGGTTAGGTTTGTCAGGTTAGGTTAGGCTTTTGTTGTAAGTTATAAAAAAAATCATTTGTTGGGAAATAATTTTTGTTGATGATTTTTCTACAAAAAAAAATAATAAACGGTTCAGGCTAGCTTAGGTTAGGTTTTTTCATTGGAAAATATTTTAGAAAATGCCTCGAAAATTTAAATTAAAAACAATTAATTTCTTGTATGGGAAGTTGAACTATGTTAGGTAAGGTTATCATACATCTTGAACATTATTCCCATGCTATATTTCCTTACTCCACACCCTTGTTTGGTGTTACTTTTTACTCCCAATTGAAAGGCATGCATTTCCAGAGGAAAGGACATTAAATTTGTGCTTTTGTGTTTTATTTATAAAAAAATATTTAAATTTCCAGTGCAATGTTTATGAATGTCACTAAGCTGATGGCACTACTCAGTTTCTATGCAAATGCTTACTTTCCAGGTTGTGAGCAAAATAACATTAAAAATGGGCTTTGAGTTAGGTAACATAGCAATTAAAAGAAATACATAAAAAATTGAACATAACCTAACGTAACCTAGCCTAACCTGACCTTGGAGAAAAGAACTATAAACACAAGATTGAAAAAATATCTAGCAATTTATTTTCTTGAAATTTTACAAATGAATAAACCTAACCCAACCTAATCTAACCAGAATTATTGTGCTTTAAGGCGGTAACAAAGCAAGTTATTATACATTTGCCTCCATAAAGCAAACAAATGGGCTATGTTTGGTGATGTTAGATTAGTTTAAGTGCTTTATGTTCGACATTTTTTCAAAAATTGTTCCAAAATTTGAAAGAAATATATCTTTTTTCTTTAAAAGCAGCTTATGTTAGATTAGGTTAAGTTGGGTTACATTTTTTAATGGTAAAAAAAATACATTGCTTGAAATGTTTACAACTTGATCTTTTGGTTTTGTTTTTCTCCAAGGGGAGGTTAAGCTAGGTTAAGTTAGGTTATGTTACATTTTTTTAGTTACAAAAAAAATACTTTACCCTATGTCACCTAATTCAAAGCTTTTTGTTGGTGTTATTTTGCTCACAACCTGAAATGTAGGCATTTGTACAGAAAATGAGTGGTGCCATCATCTGAGTCACATTCATAAACATTGCATTGAAATGATACATTCCACGAATTCATAAAACACCTTAAGACACAAATTTACCAAAATGAACAGTAACATCATGTTCACCACATTCCTAAACATTGCATGGAACAAATTAATCAGAAATTACCTTAAGCTGTAAATTTACCAAATGGTGTGCCAACCTCTGGACGGAAATGCAACACTAGGTGCCTCAATCCTGGGCAGAAAGGGCACTAAGAGCAGTGGAATGAAAATATTAATAGAAGTAAACTAAAAACAGCTCATCTTGAAGACAAACGTGGTAGTTATGTGATATTAACATGGAAACCCTGAGCACAAATCAGGAAAAAGCATGGACTGGACTTTTTCAAGCTTACCTGCCAACTTCTTCAACTACTGTTGCTTTGGAAATTAAATATCAGCAAGCTATTTATTCACTATTTAAAATCACACCAATCCGCAGATACATCAGAATGTGCGAAGTACAAAAGACGAATCAGTACGACGTCATATGAGATTGGCCTCCGGATTAAACACTGCGTGCAATTGCACCACAAATGTCTTACCTCCGTCACATTTGTCCCTGTAACCTCAAATTTAGACTTTAGGCGCTGGAATTTCTGTAACTGGAATTTTTTCTTTGGATGTTACGATTTTCGATGTTCTGAGGAACGCCCATCACGATTTGTGACATTTAATGCGCGCTAGTGTCTATCGATGCAAATCGACGCCCCTGCTTTGGAGAAAAAAATAGAAACAAAAATTAAGCAATATATATTCTGAAAATTTCTAAATTGAACAACCGAACCCAACTTACCCGAACCTAATGTCAGCTGCTTTTGAAGGCAAATTTCCGATTTTATTTTATTTTTGAAAATGATTGAACAATTTTTCCAAGGTAAACAACTAAACTAGGCTAACCTAGCCAAATCGGTATTATTGTGCTTTAAGGTGGTAACAAGACAAGTTTTTACACACATTTGCCTCCATATAGCAAGCAAATGGGTTAGGTTTGGTTAAGTTAGGTTAGTTTAGGCTTTTCAAGTTGGAAAACTTTTTAAATAAATTCCAAAAAAGTTTCCACAAAAAATTGCAAATTATTTGGTAATCTTGCAGTCTAAGGTGTTCTTTTTTCCTTTAAGACAAAAAAAAATATGCAGAATACCATGTTTATGAAGGTGACTAAGATGATTGGACCCACTTATTTGCTCTGCTTACTTTTCAGGTTGTGAGCAAAATAATGCCAAAAAGGCTTTGTGTTCGGTAGCGTAGCATAAACATAAATGTTTTTTAATGCAACAAAACTTAACCTAGCCTACCCTAACCTATCTTTTGGGAACAAAAAATTTAACTAAATTATAATGTCACTTAATTTACTTTCTGAAAATTCTCAACCTTAAAAAATAAACCTAACCGAGCCTAACCTAACCTAGGCTGATCTTGAATAAAACAAATATTTTTTTTTTTGAACATGGTTGTAAATTTTTTCGGAAACTTTTGGGTATTCTTGTGCTTTAAGGTGGGAACAAGAAAAGTTGTATGGGCGCTGTATGACCAACGCAGTCAATGCGGCCGTAAACCCAAATAACCAACCAACCAACCCAGAAAAATGTAAGCTGTACTTCGACAGTGCAGGGAATTCCAGCAATTTTGTTTGTTTTTGCACACAATTTTACATTTTTCAGCAAAAGGTAGAGTCAGTCCACTATCTAATCCAAATCTGTTTCTATTCAGTACAAAATGTGCTGGTTAACATCAATGTTTCTACTTAGCATGGTGTTTTTCATTTTTTTCCCTTTAGCTTTCTTATCAGCATAAAATAGCATAGCTTATTGGGGGGGCCCAAATCAACTTTGGGGGCGGGGGGGGGGGGGGCAAGATCAACATTGGTGGGGCCATAGCCCCCACAAAAGGATACAAATCGACGCCCCTGCATACATGCATGATTTTGCACTTATCAAAATTTAATTTAATTTGCCATTTTTTGGACCACTTCACAAGCTTTCTACTAAGTCTTTCTAACTCTTCTAAGTCTTTCTACAGCATGTACCTAGGTGCCTAGGTACCAGGCAAATATCAAGCTGATGGTGTGATGAGTGGGCTGTTGAGGTTAATTATAGTTTGTATATCCACACTCTCAATGATAACTGATTGTTGTTCACGGGACTGGATTGTATGCAAGTTTGACAATGACAATTGGTTTTTGTGCACACCATTTTGAATTTTGTAGCAAAAGGTGGAGAGTCAGTCCACTATCTAACCCAAATCTATTTTTTTCATTACAAAATGTGCTGGTTAACATCAACTACATTTTATATGTACCTAGCACGGTGTTTTTCTTCTTTTTTCCTTAAACTTTTTTATCATATAAAAATAGCATATGTTATTGGGGGGCCCAAATCAACATTGGGGGGGCCAAGATCAACATTGGTGGGGACCTGGCCCCCACAAAAGGATACAAATCGACGCCCCTGCCATCTAGACATTAGGGGGATTTCCCCATCCTAGCCCCGCCTTCAGAGCCTAAAATATCACACAAACTATAACGTAAAATTCCATTTACGTAAACGTCCACATGCCTGCACCTTGATCGCAAACACCCGCTTTTATAGTCAGACATGTAACGTACTCGCTTCAAAGGTGGCGCAAATGACCTCTGTTGTCCGGTACGCCTGAAAAAAATCATTCTCCCCACCCATGTACAGTGAAATTGAAACTTGCCTGATGCTACAAATTTCTGCAATATACGAGTAAAAACCTGTGACGTCATCAAGTTTTGAAGGCGAACTTTAGTGTACCTTTTAAAATAATTGTATTTTTGCGGCGTTTAATAATGGTGTTTTTGGGGCGTACGAGACATTGGTCTTGTCAAGGCTATTTCTTGTATAGCATTGGTCTTGTATGACTGTAAGGTTTGCTTAAAAGTCATGTGAGCCATAGCTTTCTTTTTTATTCTTCTAGGAATACCAATTATAATGCAGTGGCCATGCAGCTTCTTGCTGACTTTTCTCTGTCATGGTATCATAAGCTGGCAGATTTGCCCACACATGGCTCTCGTTTTTCCCCATATCAATATTGAATGCATGCATTGTCCTTGGGCATGTAGGTAGGTACCTAGGTAAATATCAAGCTGATGGTGTGATAGGTGGGCTGCTGAAGATAATTATAGTTTGCATATCCACAATCTCAATGATGATTGTCATTATTGTTCACTGGACAATGCAAGTTTGACAATGACTGGAAATTAAGAATGGATTTTTTCCTGTTTAAACTCATATGCGTGTGGCTTTGCCATTGGTGGTGTGTACAAACATCAGTATGACAATCCAACTGTTGTTTTGTGGCTTAACATTTTTTAAAGACAATCTGGTTTAAAATGCATCATCAGCGAATCTGAACATTTTATCCTGTAAGTTTTCCTTGCACAGTGGAGGGAAATCTAGCTATTTTGTTTTTTTTGCACATAATTTTGAATTGTGTAGCAAAAGTTGGATACTCAGTCCACTATGTAATCCAAATCTGTTCTTTTTCAGTACAAAATGTGCTGGTTAACATCAACTAAGTTTTATATGTACCTAACATAGTGTTTTTTTTCCTTTTTTCCTTTAGCTTTTTATCAGCATACAAATAGCATGGGTTATTGGAGGGCCCAAATCAACATTGGGGGGCAAGATCAGCATTGGGGGGCCATGGCCCCCGCAAAAGGATACAAATCGACGCCCCTGCATAGAAGTGGGTTGATCAATGGGAGATATCTTTAAGATATGTTCAGCTCCAGCCCCGCCAGCTCGCTGGAATCTAGAGGCCAGCGGGAAGATTCTTCTGGTCGAGAAAGCATTAAGACATTGGTTTGTTTTGGCACTGGCACAGGCGTAACGGACAACAGAGGTCATTTGCGCCACCTTTGAAGCGAGTGCGTTACATGTCTGACTATAAAAGCGCGTGTTTGCGATCAAGGTGCAGGCATGTGGACGTTTACGTAAATGGAATTTTACGTTATAGTTTGTGTGATATTTTAGGCGCTGAAGGCGGGGCTAGGATGGGGACATCCCCCTAATGTCTAGATGGCAGGGGCGTCGATTTGTATCCTTTTGTGGGGGCCAGGGCCCCACCAATGTTGATCTTGGCCCCCCAATGTTGATTTGTGCCCCCCTCCCCCAATAACATATGCTATTTTTATATGATAAAAAAGTTTAAGGAAAAAAGAAGAAAAACACCATGCTAGGTACATAGAAAATGTAGTTGATGTTAACCAGCACATTTTGTAATGAAAAAAATAGATTTGGGTTAGATAGTGGACTGACTCTCCACCTTTTGCTACAAAATTCAAAATGGTGTGCACAAAAACCAATTGTCATTGTCAAACTTGCATACAATCCAGTCCCGTGAACAACAATCAGTTATCATTGAGAGTGTGGATATACAAACTATAATTAACCTCAACAGCCCACTCATCACACTATCAGCTTGATATTTGCCTGGTACCTAGGCACCTAGGTACATGCTGTAGAAATACTTAGAAGAGCTTGTGAAGTGGTCCAAAAAATGGCAAATGCAATTAAATTTTGATAAGTGCAAAATCATGCATGTATGCAGGGGCGTCGATTTGTATCCTTTTGTGGGGGCTATGGCCCCACCAATGTTGATCTTTCCCCCCCCCCCCCAATAACCTATGCTATTTTATGCTGATAAGAAAGCTAAAGGGAAAAAAGGAAAAACACCATGCTAAGTAGAAACATTGATGTTAACCAGCACATTTTGTACTGAATAGAAACAGATTTGGATTAGATAGTGGACTGACTCTACCTTTTGCTGAAAAATGTAAAATTGTGTGCAAAAACAAACAAAATAGCTGGAATTCCCTGCACTGTCGAAGTACAGTTTACATCTTTCTGGGTTGGTTGGTTGGGTATTTGGGTTTACGGCCGCATTGACTGCGTTGGTCATACAGCGCCCATACAACTTTTATTGTTCCCACCTTAAAGCACAAGAATACCGAAAAGTTTGCGAAAAAAATTTACAACCATGTTCACAAAAAAATATTTGTTTGATTCAAAATCAGCCTAGGTTAGGTTAGGCTCGGTTAGGTTTCTTTTTTAAGGTTGAGAATTTTCAGAAAATAAATTAAGTGACATTTTAATTTAGTTAATTTTTTTGTTCTCAAAAGATAGGTTAGGGTAGGCTAGGTTAAGTTTTGTTGCATTAAAAAAACATTTATGTTTATGCTACGCTACCGAACTCAAAGCCTTTTTGGCATTATTTTGCTCACAACCTGAAAAGTAAGCAGAGAAAATAAGTGGGTCCAATCATCTTAGTCACCTTCATAAACATGGTATTCTGCATATTTTTTTTTGTCTTAAAGGAAAAAAGAACATCTTAGACTGCAAGGTTACCTAATAATGTGCAATTTTTGTGGAAACTTTTTTGGATTTTTTTTTTTTAATTTTCCAACTTGAAAAGCCTAAACTAACCTAACTTAACCAAACCTAACCCATTTGCTTGCTATATGGAGGCAAATGCGTGTAAAAACTTGTCTTGTTACCACCTTAAAGCACAATAATACCGATTTGGCTAGGTTAGCCTAGTTTAGTTGTTTACCTTGGAAAAATTGTTCAATCATTTTCAAAAATAATATAAAATCGGAAATTTTCCTTCAAAAGCAGCTGACATTAGGTTCGGGTAAGTTGGGTTCGGTTGTTCAATTTAGAAAATTTTCAGAATATATATTGCTTAATTTTTGTTTCTATATTTATCTCCAAAGCCGGGGCGTCGATTTGCATCGATAGACACTAGCGCGCATTAAATGTCACAAATCGTGATGGGCGTTCCTCAGAACATCGAAAATCGTAACATCCAAAGAAAAATTCCAGTTACAGAAATTCCAGCGCCTAAAGTCTAAATTTGAGGTTACAGGGACAAATGTGACGGAGGTAAGACATTTGTGGTGCAATTGCGCGCAGTGTTTAATCCGAAGGCCAATCTCATGTGACGTCGTACTGATTCGTCTTTTGTACTTCGCACATTCTGATGTATCTGCGGATTGGTGTGATTTTAAATAGTGAATAAATAGCTTGCTGATATTTAATTTCCGAAGGAACAGTAGTTGAAGAAGTTGGCAGGTAAGCTTGAAAAAGTCCAGTCCATGCTTTTTCCTGATTTGTGCTCAGGGTTTCCATGTTAATATCACATAACTACCACGTTTGTCTTCAAGAAGAGCTGTTTTTAGTTTACTTCTATTAATATTTTCATTCCACTGCTCTTAGTGCCCTTTCTGCCCAGGATTGGGGCACCTAGTGTTGCATTTCCGTCCAGGGGTTGGCACACCATTTGGTAAATTTACAGCTTAAGGTAATTTCTGATTAATTTGTTCCATGCAATGTTTAGGAATGTGATGAACATGATGTTACTGCTCATTTTGGCAAATTTGTGTTTTAAGGTGTTTTATGAATTCGTGGAATGTATCATTTCAATGCAATGTTTATGAAGGTGACTCAGATGATGGCACCACTCATTTTCTATACAAATGCCTACATTTCAGGTTGTGAGCAAAATAACACCAACAAAAAGCTTTGAATTAGGTGACATTGGGTAAAGTATTTTTTTTGTAAAAAAAAAATGCAACATAACCTAACCTAACCTAGCTTAACCTCCCCTTGGAGAAAAACAAAACCAAAAGATCAAGTTGTAAAAATTTCAAGCAATGTATTTTTTTTACAATTAAAAAATGTAACCCAACTTAACCTAATCTAACATAAGCTGCTTTTAAAGAAAAAAGATATATTTCTTTCAAATTTTGGAACAATTTTTGAAAAAAATGTCGAACATAAAGCACTTAAACTAATCTAACATCACCAAACATAGCCCATTTGTTTGCTTTATGGAGGCAAATGTATAATAACTTGCCTTGTTACCACCTTAAAGCACAATAATTCTGGTTAGATTAGGTTGGGTTAGGTGTATTCATTTGTAAAATTTCAAGAAAATAAATTGCTAGATATTTTTCCAATCTTGTGTTTATAGTCGTTTTCTCCAAGGTCAGGTTAGGCTAGGTTACGTTAGGTTATGTTAAATTTTTAATGTATTTCTTTTCATTGCTATGTTACCTAACTAAAAGCCCATTTTTAATGTTATTTTGCTCACAACCTGGAAAGTAAGCATTTGCACAGAAACTGAGTAGTGCCATCAGCTTAGTGACATTCATAAACATTGCATTGGAAATTTAAATAATTTTTTTTAAATAAAACACAAAAGCACAAATTTAATGTCCTTTCCTCTGCAAATGCATGCCTTTCAATTGGGAGTAAAAAATAACACCAAAAAATGGGTGGGGAATAAGGAAATATAGCATGCGAATAATGTTCAAGATGTATGATAACCTTACCTAACATAGTTCAACTTCCCATACAAGAAATTAATTGTTTTTAATTTAAATTTTCGAGGCATTTTCTAAAATATTTTCAAATTAAAAAACCTAACCTAAGCTAGCCTGAACCGTTTATTAATTTTTGTAGAAAAATCATCCACAAAAATTATTTACCAACAAATGATTTTTTGTATAACTTACAACAAAAGCCTAACCTAACCTGACAAACCTAACCCCTTTGCATGCTTCATGGAGGCAAAATGTGTGTAAAACTTGTCTTGTGGTTACCTTAAACTGTGATAATACCTGGCTTTTTGGGTAACTTTTCAGCTCTGACTTCTTTGAATTTCTTTTTTAATGCAGTGTTTGTTAATGTGCTGAACATGATGCAACCGCTCATTTCCTCTGCAGATGCACACTTCTCAATTGTGAGGAAAAATAACATGGAAAAGGGGGTTTGGATTTGAGTAATATAGGATGAAAAATAATGTTCAGATAAAAAAAAGATGTAACATAGCCTAACCTGACCTAGCCTAGACTTCCATGCAAGAAATGATTATTTTGATGCCCAATTCCCCCCCTCCCCCACCCCCAAAAAAAATTGTTCTCAAACATTTTCAACTTAAAAAGTATAACATTACCTAATCTAGCTTGAACCGTTTTTGAATACTTTTTTTCATTTACTAACTTACAACAATAGACTAGCCTAACGCAACTAGGGAAAACCTAGCTCCTTTGAATGATTCGTGGAGGTAAAATGGGTGTAAAACCTGTCTTGTGGTTACCTTAGACTGCAATAATATCTCTTTTCGTGCTACCTGGTGCACATGATGAACCTCCATCTGCATGCTGCATGAGAGCATTGCACTTATTGCTTCACAAAGAACAATAACATGTTGAAAGTACTATATTTTCAGGAATGGAATCCTGTGCTGATAACATTTTCTGAGTTATACATTTGCAGATCAGATCTACATCATTTGTGTTAATAAATATGAGAAATTCATAGAAATGCATACACCGGTTTGTGGACAAGAAGTTATTCTGATGATTTCTGAGGTATTGGAAAATGACAAATTTTCATGATTGAAGCAGGCAAAGTTAAAGTACTTATATCTCAATAAGTGGTCAGTTCACTAACAAGACAGAAAATTCACTCAAATAGCACTCAAAATGCCAGGCGGCGCACTCTTTTTGCAAGTTTAAAATCGATGACAGTGCTTTCTTGAATCATGTTTAAAGCACATGAAGGAAATGTATTGCTGACACTTGTTAGGAACTGATGTGTGTAACGTTAATTCACATTTCTAATGTCCTGATGTTTGTGCACAAAATATAGCTCACTATTCTAAATAGCATGGGAAGTATGATGCCATATATCATGGCTAATTTATGGTCAAACTGTTATGCAGCAGATTCCCTGCATTGTTACTTAGTTATTTGGGCTTAGGGAATAGACCATGTTGATCACATAGCTCCCTGCATTGTTGTTAACTGATATATCAGTATGTTTGCAAATTCACTTATGAGTGAATCCATACCATTCTCACTGGGGCATAAAAGCTACATTATAACATTGCTTCTACAATGCATATAACAGAAACCCATCTAGATTGTCCTACTTACTCAGGACACCATAGAAGTCAATGAAGCCAATGAAAACCATAGAAGTCAATGAAAATGTTACTTCATGCCCTGTATTGTTAATGGAAACAAGTCTCATGAACCATATGTTATGTCCTTCACAGTGTTGCTCCATCCACCTCCAACTCCAACACTGACCAAACTTCAGGAGCTCATCCATCTCCAAAGCAGTCTGTTGAAGAAGGTATGTATTGCAGCATAACTACTGTGACCGGAATTCCATGGTATCCATGTTGCCTTACAATCCATCCTTGCTGATCCATGTAGCAGATGTTTGACTTTCCTCAAACTGTCTGGATAACTGGGGAGTTGAAATCACATGTGAGTGATGAAACAGATGAACTATTCCTGGATTCTTATGTTGCATAATTGCATGGCACAGTGACATACCGAATGGGGAGGGGGAATTGTGGGCAGTTGCCTCAACCCCCCCCCCCCTCCTGATAGGTTGTGGGGCCCCCAAGAATCCGCCGAGCTTAGGAAAAAATGCGCTATGCTCCCTAAAAATTTCACTCGGTGCACCAAAAATCGCACCGGGGCTCAGAAAAATCACATTGGGGGCCCCAAGCGTAGCGCAGGGGCCCCGATAATGACGCTGGGGCCTCAAAAGTTTGCACCTGGGCCCCTGAAAATCACGTTGGGGCCGCAAGCAAGTCGTGCCGGGATTCAAGAAAATCACGACGGGGGCCACAAACGGTCGGGCCGGGGCCTCCTGAAAATCACGCCGAGACTTGGGTACTAAGAATTATCACCCGGGCCCCTGAAAATCACGCCAGAGGCCTGACAGGTCCCACCGGGGCTCTAAAAGTCTCGTTGAGATCACCCAACAAATGAAGCCGGGTAAATGAAAAACAGTCCGGACACGGAAAATCAATCTGGGATCTCAACAATAGCTCCAAAAGCCCACACAACTTGTTGGGCCCCCACAAACGTGTCGTAGCTACCGCAAGGGATCCCAACAAGTGACGACGGGGCCCAAAAAAATCGCACTTAGACAAAAAAAAATTCACGTCGCTTCTCTTGAAAATTTCACTGGGGCCAAAACGTCGTGCCGGAGCCGCACAAGTTGCAGCTGGCTTCCCAAGTACCAATATATACCCGGAATGTCACCTTGCGGATGGAAAAATTGCGTCAAGGATCCACAAAATAGGAAGTCGTCGGACGCCGGAAAAGAAACCTGTTTTGGCACCGGAAAACACGCACCGAGAGCCAGAAGAATCGTACCGGGTTCCAAAAATAGCCGGTAGGGGGCTTATAAAAATAGACTTCACCACAAAAACCACAAGGAGACTCCATCGAATCGACCAGAGCACCGGAAAATTACGAATGGGTCCCGAAAGAAAATTATCCGAAGGGCCTTTCTACTCTCGATCGTGCAATCTGCGGAGAAAACACGTTGAGCAGCCGCAGTGGCGTACTAAGGGGAAAAATTCCCCTCCCTAACGTTAGGCACCAAGGAAATACTTTCACCCATCGTCATTACCGTTCAGGTCTGCTGTGCTCTGATGCTTCATCAATGCCGGTGTGTTTTAGCTTGCATATGATCGCTGAAGTATTTCTATTTAAGCCGGTGTATGTTTGTTGGTGTGTGGAGTGAGGAGGAGGGTAACAGTGACGGTGACGGGGACAATAGATCCGAGCCCACTATATGGCACTGCAGTCGCATGCTATTACTCAGAGTTGTTATGTTGGTGAGTTCGAGTATCACCTGTCGCTACTCTTCGCCCGCGACCAATCGGCGTGAGAGATTGGCGACGCACGTGTCGTAGAACCAATAACCAACTAAGAGTTGTTATGTTGACATGTACTGAGCACTGCTCTTTTAATTATGTGACTTCACCAGTTATTGGACGATTTTGCCCGTTGGTGAGGATGCTGAATAAACATACACATCGACAAATAAAAAATCAGAATTTCTGAGATCTGAAAATATAGTGGGCTAAATCCGATTAGTTTTTTGTTTGTTTGGGGGGTTGGTCTAGTGCGTTGGCACTTCGGCCCCCCAATTATTTTCAAAAATTGACACCCCTGCTTCTATGTCCACCAAGTCTAACTGAATATCGAGATTTAATATAAGATTCATCACTACTGTTAGTCATTCCCACCAGCTTGATGTCATAAGTAAGCCTAAACGATCATTTCTCAGTCCTAGGACGACAATTTCGCGAAGGTGACAACGAGAAGTGGATTGAATTGGTTTTCATATCGCCATCTTAGGGATTCATATCGCCATCCCAGGATAGACACCCTGGGCACATGCCCACAGTGTCCCCATCCTTGTTTACGCCCCTGCACCGAGTGGGGAGGTTGCTACAACAGTTACCTCTTACTTGCTCCTTCTCCTGCTTCCCAGCCGTGATCTCCATTTGGTCTGTCTCGTCATACTGCTACTACCCGTGGCACTGCGGGATACCTGCGGCGCTCGATATGAAAGCAGTCAGCGTTGGTCCAAGAAAAAAGTGCTGGTGTTAGGAGAAAATAAGGCTCATATTTATGGACAAGATTCTTCAAGCTTTCAAATGAACCGATGTTGTTAAATTTTGATGATATTTAAGCTCGGAAATGTCGTGTGAAAAAAACGGAAGTTTGGCTGGAGCGCCTACGAGACTGAGCAATTGTCCAGCCCATGTGACGTCACCGGTTGCAAAACGATATTGGAGGGGCTCGATCGAGGCCTTATGCTGGCCTTATGTGCTGCAGTCTGAATGCAGTGCTGGCCAGTCCAACGCCACCAAGGTGTGAACCTTTCATATACTCTATACTGGTCTGGCTCTTTAATATACTCTGATATAATATACTGGTCTGGTTCTTTAATATGCACTGGTACAAACATACGGGTCACAACCTGGGCGATCCCATTAAAGCATGTCAATGTTTGCGGCAGGGGGGAACCGTCCCTTCAGCGGCCATAGGGCCACTTTAATTTCTGACGTCACTCGTTAGACGTTTCATGCGCATTTCCTTGCGCCAGAATACAACCGACTTTCACGCTTTCAAATGTCTGGCAGTGTTGCGGCTGCGAACGATATAGTGTAGGTTTTTCTGGTCTTTGATTGGGTGCTCGTAGTAATGGGATACTGCTCTGTGGCTAAGTGTACTTCATCTTTCAGGAACAATCCTGACATCTCGTATTTTAATTTTCCGAAAGATGCAAAAAGGAGAGCAGAGTGGGTGCACCTGTGTGCGAGACAGGACCGGATGAACTTGTTCCTGCGCAAGAACGCTATTCCGTCGGTGAACATTCCATCAAGGTAGGTACCTAGTCATTTGTTCATTTAAGCAATTGGAATTCAAGTTCTGTGACTTGCTTTGGCAACCGGGCTCAGGGTATTTGTAGAAATGCTCAAAATTTCAAGTGGGTAATTCTAATTCAATATTTAGTATAAATAAATATTGATAAATATATATTAAATATGAATATTTATTCATTTATTTAACATTTCTACCTGCAATTAACTGCCTTGTATTTTGTCTGCATACCTATCTTGGTATGCAGACTGAGGTTCTCTCACCTGGTTGGCTCCCCATATACGCAAGCATCACTCACCCATAGATGAGTTATGTGCCTGATCAAGGGGAGCCAGTATCTGCAGCAGTGTGGGAATTAAGGCACTTCTTAAGATATTTTATCTCTGAAAACATTTTTTAACTCCGGGTTCATACCGGATAGGATGGGCTTCACATGTACTCTGATTCAATTTTGGTGACAAAGATATCAATAAAAACAAACAGAATGACACCCAAAAAACACTTAGTCACCACTCAAACTAACCACTTTTTGTATCAGTCAGCAGCCGGACCACAGGCTTACACTCCATCAATCTCAACAACCGGAATTGCCAACAACAGTGCCAACAGCAACTTGCAAGATGATGCGCATGCACACCGAGTACTGTTCTCCGGCTTTTGAGCAGCGTCTTGAAAACCTGTGTTCCTGCCACCCATATAGTGGGAAAGTTTGGCAGTTTTAAGAGACGTTCTCCGGAGCCCCGGAAGCCACAGATCAGAATTGGCTGTGTTAGCATTTTCTGTTCTGAAATATGTGTTGATTAATCAATGCAAGGTATTTTTTATGACAACCATTAGCAACTTTGAACATGTGGTTAACAGTGTCATGCTGCAAACACAAGACCTTGACTGATCCTTTGCTTTGATCACATCCAACTGTGGCATGTGCGGTAGCAGAGTTGCGTTTGTGTTACGTGGGAAATTGGATGCATAGGTAGGTGTGAGCTCTGAGCTGAGGGTGAAGTGTGAAGTATTTTTGTTTGTTTTTCATATGGCTAGCCTTGCACTGAGACCAAAAGTGAAAGGCAAGCACATTGCTCTTGTGAGTTATGAGAAACGAAACAGTGCTGATTATTGCAAGTCACTGCTGGGCAGTGCCATCCATTGTTCACTTCTTTGTTCCTATGTTTTTACATTTTATTTGAACAAAAATGAGAATGATATTACTTATGCATATTATGTAGGTACTGATTTAGGTTTTTATGGTTGGTTACTGGTAAACAGATTCCATGCATAAAAAAATAATGTCCATGAAAATGTACTCCAGAAGAAATTGGAATGCACTCCTGCTCCCAACTCGGAAAGTAAGTTTCCCACTCTGATCTGCAGGTATGCCAGTCCCCTAGATTAAAGAAAATATGGTTATCAGATAGAGAGGGCAAGACATGGGATTGGAATGTGTACCTTAAGCAAAATTTGTATGCTTAGAGTATCCACTACATCTGCTAATATTTTGTTGTCAGTCAAGATTTCTGAAAAAGAGGATATAGAGATTGAACATAGAGATTAAATGCAGAGATTGAATATAAAGATATATAGAGATCTCTATATTCTGAATATAGAGAAGTAAAGCTGCTCTTCAAGTTTGATTAGTATATTATCATGGTTAATCTATTCAGTATATTTGTACAACAATGTGCAGAGATTTGAGTGCAGTGCAGCTTTAAATGCACCCAGGTCTGTTAAGGCTACTACATCATCAGGCAATGAGTTCCAGGGGCACAGCATCTGAGGCTAAACAAATTTATTCCTACAATCCACTGATGCATGCCTGTGAGCCAATTTCATTGAGTGTCCACGTGTGTTCACCAATGGTGCCAGCACAAACATGTCGGGGATCTTAATGGCAGAATGGCCATGAAAAATATTCCAACATTTGATAATGTCTGCTCAAATCAGTCTACCTTTCACCAATTACAGACCTAGTTTCTGTTGGGCACGAATGATCAATTCTGGTCGAAGCGTCCTAAAGCCCAAATAACTAACTAACTAACCTAGTTTCTGTAATCTGGCACCATAATCCAGACCTTCCATCCCTCTGTTTCGTGTCCACTTCCTATGTACTGATTCTAGTTGCCTTAAGTCACTTATGTAACCTGTATTCCAAACACACTCCAAAAGAGGCTGACATGAGTAATGTATAGGGTTTTCATAAATTCAGGAGAAAGTCAAAAAGTAGAACTTAGTAGGTTGCCAGCCATACTTCCAGCTTTCTGTACTATGCCAGCAATGTGTTGATGGAAATGCAAGTTTTTATCTACTGTGATGCCTAGGTCAGTATGCATCTCAACAAAGCTTACCTGAAATCCATCTAGGTGTACATAAGGGCCAATATTTTTCCAGTCATATGAGCCACAGTGTGCTTTGAGAACTTGAGGTTATGTAGGTAGGTTACCTATATGGTGATTCCATAGTTTGTTGCAAGACTGCAAAGCATCAGCATGTCCCCTAGATTAAAGAAAATCTTCAACCTGTGACAAGATCTTGTCAGTGTGGTGTGGAAATTGGTGCAGGGATAGGTGCCTGATGTGGGTGGGCAGGATAGGTTTGTTCAGCCTAGATACATTTTTTTCCAAACTAGGTCAATCAACACTGCATTTGCTTAAAAATCCTTAGTTCCATTCTTGTATGTAGAAAATATAAGCAACAGACTGCTGCCCTGGTGGCTCAGTTGGTTTGGGTGCTGCCCTGCACTGGTCTCCCCTGCCCTGGCAACACAAGGTTTGCTTTCACTTCACATGCTCACATTTAACCCTGACTGGGAGGGTTGGGTGGCAGTTAGCCTGATAAGGCTGGGGATGGGCTACCAGGTGGTGGTGTCAGTGCATTGATGCCATATTTAACTTCTTGTCAAAATTCTGCTGTTGAACTGGAGTTCATGGATTGGGTGGTGAGGCCATGGTGCGTGCAACAAGCTCTGCTTAGCAATACTACCCTGGTTCATGAAGCAACCCTGCAAGAACTTGGATTTAAAAAAAATCCAGTTGGCTGATCACAAGCAAGTTAAGTCAGTTGTGTTGAGGTTATGCTGGTGATGGCTCAAAGTAATGATATGAGAGTCTGCCAGACTGTAGAATGTGAACTTGCATGTTGCAAACAAACTGCAATGAGATTGAATGCTAGACTTCACATGCCAACTCATATGCAGCAATTTTTGAAGTTTTGAGGACACATGTCCAATGCAACATTTATAAACATGATTATGCTGATATGGCCACTCATTTCCTTTGCAAATGCTTGCTTTTCATTTGGTGGGACAAATTAATATTGAACAAGGCTTTGAGTTGGGCAACATAGCATGGAATATATTTTTTTTAAGCAAAATAAAATGCACCATTTCATAGCAAACCATGCCATTTTTATATTGAATGAAAAATGTCATGGCATTTTTGTCATTAATTTTTTAGTACTTAAGTAGACACAACCCAACCTATGCTCACCAAGCCAACCTGTTTTGTGGGGAAAATCTTTATATATTAAGATTGTATTTTTTTAAAGTTACAAGTTACCTAACTTAACCTAGCCAAATCCATTTGCTTGCATCATAAAGGTAAAATGTGTGTACAACTTGTCTTGTGAATGCCCTAAAGTGCAATAGTACCCCTTTAATTTCAGAGCAAAATTGCACCAAAATCAATATTTGAGTTTGGTTGTACAGCATCACAAACAATGTGTTAAAAAATGTAACCTAGCCTTGGCAAAACACTCTTAGAAAAAACTATCCTCAACCCACCCAGAGGTAAAATTTCAAGCATAATTGTATGTCTTCAAAATATTACAAATATAAAATGACCTAAGCTAGCTTAACCTCTTCAGCTGTATGAGGGCAAACTATGTGTAATGTTTGTCTTGTAAATATATTAATGCAGACAAATGCTGTATATTTAGATTGTTATCCCCATTGCTTGTCTGATAAAAAAAAGTCTGCATTCTTGCTGGGGTGGCTTTATGAACCAGGGTCATATTGCTCATCAGGGATTGTTGCATGAACCCTTGCCCCACCACACAGGCAATTCATTCCAGTTCAATGGCAGAATTTTGACAACTGGTTTAACATGCTGTCAATGCACTGACACTGCTGCCCTGGTAGCTCATCCACGGTCCTATCAGGCCAGTTGCCAACTGACCCTCTCAGTCGGGGGCTAAATTCAAGTGTGTGAAGTGACTTGAACCCTGTCTTGCTGGGACTGGGGAGACCAGTGTAGGTCAGCACTCTAACCAGCTGAGCCCCTGAAGTGGTCCTTGGTGTGGCAGTGGCATTATGCATTGAAATATTGGCTGAATGCCACTTCTTATTTGCTGTAAATATTGTATAAGCACTTCTTGGAATGTTTTTTTGTATAACATTTGTGTCAGGACTACTGTCATACAATCGCAACATGGAAACCATCTGCGATTTGAATGATTTGTTTGTTAGCAGATTCAGACGTTATATCAAGATTGCCACCATTGGTTGTCAAAGAGCTTACAATGTGGTCATGCAACATAAACATAACTTATTTAATACTTACTGTGCTCTACTTACATACTCCAAACTTGAATACTTACTGTGCCATACTTACTGCGCTCCAGTATGTTCATTGTGAACAAAATGTTCTTGATATTAATGGAATCACTAAGACTGCTTTTAACATTTAACTCACCTTCACATCCAAAAAGCTCCTCTTATCTGACAGAAGCAGTTGCAGAGGGGCTGTATGATCACAGCAGATGAACAGCCATGTTAACTTACATGTGGGATGTGATTCTCCAGGCACATTGGTATAAGTGGTAATTAAAAAGTGACACTGCTGCAAATGGAACTACATACTTCCAGTGATCTAGCGCCATTAAAAATAATAGCTGGGAACAATTTAAAGTAATTGAAGGTGATGGTTTCTAAATACCTGCACATTTGAGGAGTGGCAGTAGTGGTGAGATGCCAAGAATAGCCCACTGAGCAGGTTAAAACCCTGCATCAAGAGACATCCAACAGTAGGAATAGCTGGGAGATGTATGATGTAGGGTGTCAACCTTTACACAAGGGAAAGAGGAAGACAACCTACAGTTGGCATAATTTGGGAGAAGCATTATGTGTAGGCTGCTTTTAGGCCATACATATGCCACACATGCATGCCATTTACTGTGCATGCAAATGCCTTCATGTGAAGAGTGTTGTGCTACACTTGTCGTTTGGCACATATTTGAAGCATGTTTGCAGTATGCAGCAGAAATATTATACTTGATATGTGAAACATGCTTGTCTCATCTGTTGGCCCATTACCCACGATGTGTGACAAATTTCCTTTCAGATATGAGTAGTTGTGTGATATGCAGTAATTCAGCAACTTCACCACTGTATAAATATGTGCCTTCCTGTCTCACTTGATGGACATTCTTTTAAATGAATGACTGCACCATCATTTATAACATGTGTGAGGAATAGTCAGTGGCCCACAAGACCCATAAATGCAAGGGCTTGAGTTGGGCTCAGCTGCCATTCTGCTCTTGAAATGATACTGGTATGCACAATTCACAAGCATTATGGTAAGACAATAAAGCGAATTGTTCTGCTTGTTCAATCAAAATTTGAAACATTTTTAATGTAATATCTAGAATTAATGCTTTAATTATGAAGCTCGGATGCACATGTACACACACTTCTGCAAGCCTTTCTATTTTATCTGTCAACCTGGGATTGAATCAATGGACGTTTTCATCTTGAAAACGAAGCATTCTCTTTTGTCGTGATATGTTACACGCCCGCCTTGTTTTCTGATTGCAGTGATCTCTGAAGTTGAGGACGGAGCCGAAGACGCAGTAGAGGACGTCCCAGCGCTGCTTCAGCCTACGACAGATGTGCAGATTTTGACGCCTCTGGAGAAAGTCTGCCGGCTGCAGAGAAAGGTGGATCGCTTGCAGCGGATCTGTCGTCAGTGACGTCTGACGTGGCGGCGCCAGAAGTCTGGTCTGCTCCGCCGCAACGTCATGCTGACGAAGAAGGCTGCGACCCTGGACCAGCTGCTGGAATCAGGAGTGTTGTCGGCAGAGCAGGTGCGCCAAGCGGCCACCTAGCGCCGAATCTGTGTGGGGGGGGGGGGGCAAAGCTGTTGCCAAAGCGTTGGGCCTGCGCTGTATTTCAAAGCAGGCCTTCGCGTACGTCAGCAACTTGCTGGAGCCCCCACTGCCGTCCATGACGACGCTCTCACGCTGGACACCCTCCTTCACCGTCACACCGGGAGTGATGGAGGCTGCCGCCGAGGTTCTGGAGGCGGCCGTGCAGGCCATGGAGCCAATGCAGCGCCCCTGCGTCATATCGTTTGACGAGATGGGGCTGGGCAGCAGACACTGGTAAAGGAACAAAGCAGCAACAAGCAGCAACAAATTCACACCCGCGCTTGTTGAAGTGAAAATATCACCATGAGATGAGAGAGAAGCCGTGGCTATTGGCAATTACCATTACATGGGTGTTTTCAATACATAAATAATGATTTTGGACCCTTCAATATTGTTTAGTTAAATAGATGGCGAGGGAGCAACATCATAGTAAAACTCATCTCCATCTTTCATTGTTATCCTGTCCTTTCCTTAGCCCAGCTCCACTGCGCGCCGCTTTTTCCGCGTTATTTTGGAAATCCTCAGGGTGGTGTTGTAATTTACCCCCCCCCCACCTCACCCGACCGCGTGTTCATTATAAACCTCTCCCATCCTTTCATAGGAGAGTCTCGGTCTTTGCTGACCCGCCCCACCTCATCAAGCTGATGGGAGCCCACACTGGCGGAGAACGGCGGCCTGCTGGTGCCCAAGACTGACGGCGGTGCAACCCTGCTCAGCCGTCAGTGCTTTGAGGAGCTGCTGGCGCTGGACAAAGACGAGCTGAGGCTTTGTCCCAAGCTCATGCGGTTCCACCTGGAGGTAAGAAGGGGATTCGGAGCAACTCATACTGCTTGCCTAACCTGCATGGACGTCATGTTTTTTGTATCAAATCTTCTGAAGATATGAAAATTACAACTAATGTAACATAGGAGAAGATCACTATTTTTAGGCGCTTAGTGGTAAAATGTACTGGGAATCCAATTCAAGAAATAATTTCAGGGTGACTGTACATTTAATCATCCTAAGAAAATTCAGGACAGTGACCTCAAAGTACATGGGAAAAGTTAATAACCCACATCACCCTGTTGGTGCAGTCCCCAATTACCCTATTATATCCAACATTCGTCATTTAGGCTCGCCATGTTGTGCTAAGCTGCGTGAAACCATGACTGCTGAACAAAATTGGAGGTTCTCCATTTTGTGATGTGATTGCTCCGTGACCTTGCATAACCTCAACAATTTTACTAGAATTTCTGAAAAGAATGAAAATAACCTGTCAGGTACCAGAATTAAGAATGGGTTCCATTGAGCGTTCCGAAAAACCCTCGGAAACCCATAGGGCCCGAGGATAGTGGCCTGCTTCGTCCGGCCAATTTCGGCTGTCGGTGCTGGAACGGTGAAGTCGCCTGTCACCAAGTCGCCACTCATCACCGAGACACCGGCGTTGGCAGTGTGCCTTTCGCCGCGGGCGTTCGACCGGCTATTGGTCTCTGAGTGGTGAGGCCATGTGCAGTGAATAGTGTCGGCCTGTACAGTGTGATAATGGGGCGAATGCAATGCGATAGCGATACTCTGAGGACGGACTGGCAAGTCAGTTTGTAGCCGTAAGCCGAGTGTATGGCGATAGGCATGAGGTCGGTGAACTTTGCGCTCAATGACGCGGTGTCACAATGAGGATACAGTAGTTGTTACCAAGGATAGTGAACGTTACGAAGGACAACAGGGCGCATGCCCACAAAGTAGTGGCGGTTTTCGCGTGGCGCCACGGTCTGGGACATATTACCCTCGCTCGGTTCCGGCTGTCAGTGCTGGAACCGTGATCCGACCTGTCGTCGAGTCAGCGAGACCTTGCGTTAGCAGTGCGCCGACCTCGGTGGGTAGCATATAAATTGATCTGGACGGCGAGTATGGTATGGTGGATTTCAAACACTGCCTTCCTTTCATATTGGTTTGTTCGTGGTCGTGACACAACGTGTGTAGGTTCCGTGTGTGCTTCTCCAGCCTTTCATGTCGTGTTTTGAAGCTCTGCTTGTTCAGATGTACAATTGGCACGCGTCGTCCAACCACACCTTCCTAATGACGCTGATGCCGCGACATGTGGGACGTCCCAACGGGATTTTACATTTATCGAGCATTGAGTACATGCTATAGCTAGTAGCGATGTAATTGGTGGGTGATTGTACAAGGAATTACTTTGTTAGTTATTCTCCGAAGGTGTCTTCGCCTGTTTGGGTACCCATGATCTGATCTGCCGTGCAAAGGAACAATAGCGTATGTTACAATCTGTCCCGATCTAAAAATGCAGATGTCAGAAAGTTCAGAAATGCCTATTTACCGTTCGGGGCTATCAATAGCGATACTATTGTGCTCTCGTTCAAGTTTGATATCCATCAAATCCCTGTAGGAAGACAAATGCATTGAGCACAGTTGTGTTGCTTAAAATCGTCTGTGCTAGGTACACATAAAAAGTAAATTCGCCAGGCCATAATTTGTCTCCGTCGATTCCACCATGCGAAGGCAAAGCTACGTATGTGACAGAGCCGGACCAAACGATTATGCGTAGTATCTCGGAACATATTGTGGGAGGAAAAATTTAGGTGCGATGCTTGAGGACAAAAAGGTGCACTTACTCAATGTGGCGAATTAGCAGGGGTGCACGGTACCGCCGGACTCGGAGGTGTCTAATGAACAGAGGTGCACCGGACTGCCCGATTCGAAGGTGTCGAATGGGCAAAGGTGTACGGTACCGCCGTACTCGAAGGTGTCTAACGAGCAGAAATGCACGGGACCGCCCGACTCGAAGGTGTCTACGAGCATAAGCGCGCGGGACCGCCGTATTCGAAAGTGTCGAATGGGTAGACGTGCGGAGCACTTCAGCATTCGAACGTGTCGAATGGGCAGAAGTGCACGAGGCCACCGTACGGAGGTTTTTCAATGGTGACTGTACAACTAACATGTAGCACCGACAATGATCGCTGCCCCATGGCACTGGACACCATGTGTTAATCTTGCGTCGGGTGGAATATTTAAACCACGAGCTATTTCTCGCGCGTTGATGTGTTTTTGTCTAGCTTAACACATCCTGGATGCAAATGCGAAGAAAAATGTGGCTCAGTTTGACACCATGCAAGACGTGCGAGATTATCGCTTATTCGCATACGTCTCTCTATCGCTAAAGCTGCAGCATCTCGAGTACTATAAAGACGTATGTGATCTCCGTGATCACATGTGTCCTTTTGCCGTGCAGGTCCATGCGACAAAAAAATAAAGATAACATATGTGTTTTGCCATGGCATGTGAAACAATCACACGAAATGCGGCACATACGTCTTGACGCAAATGCTAGTTTGTTTCATACGTCCTTTGACCATGATATGTATGTTGTTCCCCCACAGGCGTATTTTTAAAAGAAAAATGTTCTTCCAAATAGTATGTTACCTAAACATGAGTGGTTTTTTTCTCACCATTGGGGGTCTACGAAACAGCTATCGAATAGAAAGATGTTTTCGGCCAAAAATGTCGCATGCGTCTTTTTTTCCTTTGCACGGCAGTGATGGCAGTGGATACTTGTTTGCATAGCCAAAATCCAGTTGGGAAAGGTAACCAGGGAGAGATGAAAAATAATCAGTGCAGTCAAATTCTCAATACAACTCCTTTCGTGATCTTTGTACTCAAACTACGAAAGCGTTACTGAGGATCACATTGGATAGTCTTGAACCCTGACAGCAATGTCGATATAGCCTATGTCTGCAATCTAAATAATTCGTTGAACTTTAAACAACAATGAATACAATTTGTTACATTTAGAACTGGCCTTATTTGACCTGTGTTGACCTTGAGATGTCATGGTGGCTTAGAGAACTTGGAAGAACAATTAAATTTACTCGTTCGGTGTGCGTCGTCCGCTTAGCATACCATTAGATTCACCGCGGGGTTCAGCTTACTTTTCCGGGACAGCTGCCCCTCCCTCTTGTTACTAGAAGTTAGCTATATGCCTGTGGCACTGCGTGTCCATTAACGACCTTTATATCCTCCTACGGGTGCTGTTTTCTGGACATTATTGGGGGACGCAATACATGAAGGCAATGGGAGAACTCAAATTGATGGGTGGGGGGTACACTCCATAGGGTCCCATGTTAAAAGTTGAAATTATTGGTCGGGAGAAGTAAAGATTGAGTGGACAAGTGTCTCCTCAAAAGTGCATCAAACAAAACCCCTGTATCCTTCCCATAATTTGCATAAGTTCCACCCCACACTCCTTCATTATGAGCATTCGTCGGTGAAAAAGTCATGGGAAGGTGCCAGCTGGGGACGAAGCCTGCGTGGTGTGATGACCAGTTTCGGCTCGTATATCGGGTTTCAGATAAGTTGCAGGTAAAAACGTTAGTTATATTTTCATAGAGAAAGATGTGTTCTATCACATGATCTTCATTTCATGACTATAGCTGTATTTGTTAAGAAAATATTACATGATAAGTTACCCATAAAAAGCATTACGGGCAATGAGGACTTCGGCCGTTGAAAACTTGTGACGTCATGAAAAGTTCGAATCGCCGGACGGTTGTACCTTATGTAAAGGGCCTTGCTCGTTT
>JAOTOM010000879.1:0-49702 GCA_034440615.1 Ashinkailepas kermadecensis | reverse complement strand
GAGGTGGGCCCCAGGACGAAAAGGAGGCCCCCCAGGACGAAAAGGATGCCCCCAGGACGCAAAGGAGGCACCCAAGACGTAGAACAGAGATTGGAAGGAGGCCCCCATGACTAAAAGGAGGCCCCCAGGACGAAAGGAGGCCCCCAGAACGAAAGGGATGCACCCAAGGACAAAAAGGAGGCCCCCAAGACGTAGAACAGAGATCGGGATGAGGTCCCCAGGATGAAAAGGAGGCCCCTAAGACGTAGAACAGAGATTGGGAGGTGGCCCTCATGACGAAAAGGAGGCCCCCAAGACGAAAAGGAGGTCCCCAGGACGAAAAGGAGGCCCCCAGGACTAAAAGCAGGCCACCAGGACGAAAACGATGCCCCCATGACGCAAAGGAGGCCCCCAAGACGTAGAATAGAGATTGGGAGGAGGCCCCCAGGACTAAAAAGGAGGCCCCCAGGACGAAAAGGAGGCCCCCAGAACGAAAAGGATGCACCCAAGGACGAAAAGGAGGCCCCCAAGACGTAGAACAGAGATTGGGAGGAGGCCCCCAGGACGAAAAGGAGGCCCCAAGACGTATAACAGATATTGGGAGGTGGGCCCCAGGACGTAAAGGAGGCCCCCAGGACGAAAAAGGATGCCCCCAGGACGCAAAGGAGGCCCCAAGACGTAGAACAAAGATTGGGAGGAGGCCCCCAGGACGAAAAGGAGGCCCCAAGACGTAGAACAGAGATTGGGAGGTGGGCCCCAGGACGAAAAGGAGGCCCCCAGGACGAAAAGGATGCACCCAAGGACGAAAAGGATGCTCTCAAGACGTAGAACAGGGATTGGGATGAGGTCCCCAGGACGAAAAAGGAGGCCCCCAGGACGAAAAAGAGGCCCCTAAGACGTAGAACAGAGATTGGGAGGTGGCCCCCAGGACGAAAAGGAGGCACCCAGGACGAAAAAGAGGCCCCTAAGACGTCGAACAGAGATTGTGAGGTGGCCCCCAGGACGAAAAGGAGGCCCCCAGGACGAAAAGGATGCCCCCAGGACGCAAAGGAAGCAGCCAAGACGTAGAACAGAGATTGGGAGGAGGCCCGCAGGACTAAAAGGAGGCCCCAGGACGTAGAACAGAGATTGTGAGGTGGCCCCCAGGACGAAAAGGAGGCCCCCAGGACGAAAAGGATGCCCCCAGGACGCAAAGGAAGCACCCAAGACGTAGAACAGAGATTGGGAGGAGGCCCCCTGGACGAAAAGGAGGCCCCCAGGACGAAAAGGAGGCACCCAGGACGAAAAAGAGGCCCCTAAGACGTAGAACAGAGATTGTGAGGTGGCCCCCAGGACGAAAAGGAGGCCCCCAGGACGAAAAAGGAGGCACCCAGGACGAAAAAGAGGCCCCTAAGACGTAGAACAGAGATTGTGAGGTGGCCCCCAGGACGAAAAGGAGGCCCCCAGGACGAAAAGGATGCCCCCAGGACGCAAAGGAAGCACCCAAGACGTAGAACAGAGATTGGGAGGAGGCCCGCAGGACTAAAAGGAGGCCCCAGGACGAAAAAGAGGCCCCCAGAACGAAAAGGATGCACCTAAGGACGAAAAGGAGTCCCCTAAGACGTAGAACAGAGATTGGGAGGTAGCCCCCAGGATGAAAAGGAGGCCCCAGGACGAAAAGGAGGCCCTCAGGACGGAAAGGATGCCACCGATACGGGCAAGAAGCCACCCAGGTTAGACGAAAAGGCTTCCGATGGGTGGCAGGATAGTCTTAATTTGGAAAACGAGGCCCCCAAGACGGAAGAGGATGCCCCTGCAATATAAAATGAAGACAAGATAGAGGAGATTTCTCCGGATGCAATAGGGGCCCCAAGACGGGTAAGAAGGTCTCCGCAGGAATGAGAGAAGGCCACCGAGACCAGCCAGATGAGGCCCATATTTTGGAAGAGGAGGACCCTAGAAGAGAAAATCTAGGACTAGGACGCAAAAGCACCCTGCTAAGAGGATAATGAGGCTCCAAACACAGATAAGGAGGCCCCCATGACGTGAGAGGAGGCCCCTAATTTAAAAAAGGAGTCACCTAGGAGAGGGTAGGAGTCCCCAGAAATCAAGAGAATGTCACAAATGGCACGGAGGAAACCAGGATTGCAAAGGAGGCCCCAACACCGGAAAGGAGGCCACAGAATATGAGAGGAGGCCCTAAGACGGAAAAAGGAAGCCAGTGGATATGAGATGAGGTTTCGGAGACGCAAAAGCAGGCCCCAAACAGGTGAGGTTCCACCGAGATAGAAAAGGACGATCCAGAGACGTGGCAAGAGGCACATAATTGGGAAGAGAACGACACAAGATTGGAAATGAGACCACATGATGAACGAGGAGGCCCCTAAAATAGGAGAGAAAGGCCATTGGATAAGAGAAATGGCTCCCAGGCGGAAAAGAAGGCTCGAAGACGGCTAAGAAGGTCCCCGGGAAATAACAAGGCCAATAAGATAGGAAAGGTTGCCAGTAATTTGGCAGAGGAGGCGCCTGGAAGAGAAGAGGAGTCCACCAGGAGATAAGAGACCACCCCTAAGATGGGTAAAGATCGAATCCACACGCAGAGCAGGAGGCCCCAAGACGTGAGAGGAGGCCCCTAATTTGAAAAAGAAGGCCTCTAGAAGAGAAATGAGGCATCTGCCGGACTCGAGAGGAGTCCCTCAAGAAGGAGTAGGTCTCCAGGACCAAATGAGACCCCGAAAACCGGAAAGAGTTCCCAGGAAATGAGAGGATGCCCTTAAGATGGGAGTGGTAGCAGGTATGGAAGAGGTGAGGTTTCCAAAATTGAAGATCCCTCAAAACGGGTAAGGCTTTGCCATGATAAAGGAAGAGGCCCACGAGGCGTGGCAGGAGGCCCCTAATTTGGCAGAGAATGCCCCTCGAAGATGAGAGGAAGCCCCATGCCTTGTTAAAGGGTCCCCAGAATGCAAGAGGAAGCCCTCCAAGACGGGAGAGGAGGACCATTGAATATGGAGGAGGGTAGGAGACACAAGGAGACGTCGAAAACCAGTAAAAAGGCTCTAGGAAATGAGACGAAACCCTTAAGACGCGACAGGAGGCCTATAATTTGCAAGAAGAAACCATTAAGAAATAGTAGGAGTCGTGTCTGGGTACTTTAAAATCACGATTTGGGCCCCAAAAGATCCGGCGGGGCCCCCGTAAATTATGCTGAGCCTGGGGTACCAAAATTCACGCCCGGACGACCACAATCATGCCAGGGCCACGACAGGTCGTACCGTGCCCCAACAGTCTGATTGGGACCAAAACAAATGAAGCCGGAGCAACGAAAAACAATCCAGACATGGATAATAACTTTGGGGGCCCAACAATGACGCCAAAAGCACCCAAAGCGCATTGGACCCCCACAAAGTGTCGAGGCCGCTATAGCTCGCGCTAGGGATCCAAGAGAATGACGTCGGGACCCAAAAGATCACATTGGACTAAAAAAGTCGCGTCGCAGCCCTTGAAAATCACACTGGAGGCCCAGAAGGTCGCACCGGGGCCCCAAAAGTTGCAGCTGCCCCAAAAATCAATCCTTAATCGGAATGTCACTCTGGGACAAAAAAAACTCCTTCAGTGGCCGCAGTGCTATGTCAAAGGGGCAAATGCCCCCTCCATCCTGAGAGGGATAAGCTCCCAAGAATCGTGCCGGGGCCTCAAAAATCGCGCTGGGACCACCAAAATTCGCGTCGGTCCACCAGAATTCGCGTATGGGTCTCCAAATAAACACGGCGAGCCCCGGAAAACTCGCTCCGTGGCCCGAAAAATTGCAACAGGAACCGCCAAAATCGCGTTGGGGCCACAGCTAAATACAACGCGTCTCACAAACTCGAACCAGGCACCTCAAATATCGCGCTCGGGACCAACAATTCCCATCGGTAGTCCCGTCGAGGCTCTCAAAAATTGGCGTCTTGGGCCGCACGTAAGCACAGTGTAACCACAAACACCGGATCGGTATCCGAAAAAATCAAGCTGGAGCCCTCCAAAATAAGGAGGGATTCCAACAACTAAATGCCCAGGTTAAAAAAATGGCTCTGGAGCACCGAACATATCAGATGCCTTCACAAATTGCATACGGCACCGAAAACAAACCGGATCTCGAACAATCGAGGTGGGATGCGAAAACATGGCTCCAAGGGCTCGAGAAATCAGGCCGGGATTCGGACTTTTAAAAAATCAGAAAGGCTTCACAAAAATCGTATTGAGCCCAGAAAACTGGGGTTGGGTCTCCGGAACCACGCGCCTAGGCGCGATAAGCCTCTCTGGGACCTAGAAACATCGTACCGGAGCCCCAAAATTGTACTGGGGCCCCACAACTGTGCGTCAGAAGCCCAAAATAGACACATCGGGACCCTAAGAGCACAACGGGGGCCGAAAATACAACTGGCCCTCCAAAGCGCACAGAGTCTCACAAAAGCGACAGGACCTTAACACATGCGTTGCAGCCATAAATATACATACTGGGAGGTCTAAAAAATATACCGGAAGCTCTCAAGACACACAGGGGTCATGATAACGCACAAGGACCTGAAAAAGTGGTTGAGGCCGCAAAAGGCAACATGGTTCCAAAACAAACAAAAAGACCGGGCGCTAAATAAACACATCGGGGTCTTCGAAAACGCCCTGATACGTCAAAAAAAAACCTCGGTGCGCAAAAATGCAACAAACCATAAAACGAGCAGGGGGTTCGAAAATGTTTTAGGCCCCTAACAAAAATGGATTGGAGCCATAATACACAATCATAGAGCAAGAAAGACGCAATGGGTCCAAAAGAATGCTGAGGCAGGGCCTCGGTTCGGTAGCCAATCTGGGAGGATAGCAGCAAAGATATGAAGTGCATCAAACCTCAGCGGAAACCGCATTTCATGACTACCAGAAAATGTGGAAAGTAGGAAACTAATGATCGAATTTAATCAATCGACTTTTCGCAGCGAACGCCCATACGAAGCATTCCACACGTCAAATATGGCGCAATTGTATCATGTGGCAGCAATTAGCAAAACGCAGAAGACCTCGCAGAGGCCGTAGCATCGCACGAAGTGTGGCGAATGCACCGAATACGAAAGATGGGAGTGCACGTGCACTGACGTTGCCGTCGTGGCGACCGGGTGCTATGAACTGCAATGCCTGAAATTGTGAAATTTTGTATTTTAAAGTGGTGAGTAATACATTTTAAATTGAAGTTGTGGGCCTAATACATCTTCGAAACACTGCTCATTTTAGGGCTTTGTTGCTTTTTTGTGCACCGAGTATGTTTTACGCGGCAGGGCGTTTTCGAAGATCCTGATGTGTTTCTTTAGCTCCCGGTCGTTTTGTACGTTTTGGAACCATGTTGTCTTTTGTGGCCCAGCCTCTTTTTCAGGCCCTTGTGCGTTCTCATGGCCCCTGTGCGCCTTGCGAGCTTGCAGTGTATTTTTTTCGAGCCCCGGCATGTTTATTTAGGGCTGCAACGCATGTTTTAAGGTCCTATCGCTTTTTGGGAGACTCGGTGCGCTTTGGAAGGTTAGTTGTATTTTCGGGCACCGTTGTACTCTTAGGGTCCGGCTGTGTATATTTGGGGCTTCTGATGCACATTTGTGGGGCCCCAGTACGATTTTGGGGCTTCGGTGTGATTTTTGCTGGGTCCCAGCGCGACTTATCGCGCCCAGGCGTGTGGTTCCGGGGACCCAACGCCAGCTTTCTGTGCTCAACGCGATTTTTGTGGATCTTTTCTGGGTTTTATGTCCGAATCCCGGCCTGATTTTTCGAGCCTCTGGCGCCATGTTTTTGCATCCCACCTCGATTTTTCGAGATCCGGCATGCTTTTCGGTGCCATACGCAATTTTTGAAGGCATCTGGAGAAAAATGTTCGGTGCTCCAGAGGCATTTTCCTGATCCGGACATTTATTTGTTGGAATCTCTCCTTTTTGGAGGGCTCCAGCTTGAATTTTTGGGATACCGATCCGGTTTTGTGGTATAGGTGTAATTTCAGCAGTGTGAGGTAACTTATCAAGGTACCAAAAGAAAACCTTAGAACTGGGTGGTGGAGTTAGGGTTGAAATCCGACCAATCAGAAACCATAGTGGTAGATTAGGCCCCTCCACAGGACAATTTAGTTGATGACTAATTATATTATTTCGAAATGTCCCCTTTGACAAAATAGCGGTCGAAATCCAAGGACTTTTTAATGGGCGTAGGTGCCTCCCCCTCCCCTGCAAATCCGTTTGCCCCCTCCTGCTTGACGCAAATATAGGTACTCCACTGGTCCCTCAATAATTTTCCGAAACATACGGCCATGGGGCAAAACCAACATTGAGGGGACAAATTACCCCTCACAAGCATACCGTACAACATCCATGCCCATATAAAATGGGATGTATGATGTTTTTAAATGCATTTTCTTCCAACAAACTTCTTTTCTGTTATTACAGCCTGCATGATTAGAGCTTCCCAGCTTCCATACCTTCTCAGTCATTTACAAAACGGTACAGCACAGCGAAAACGATGGGCGTAACGGCGTGGAATTTGAAGGTTTGGATTATGTATGCACTGACATTGTTGCATTGTTGCATTGTCATTTATGCATTGCTGTTCAATGCTTGTTCTTGCCGTGAATTTATTCGCTGAGGATATATTTTAGCTCGTGTGACAGTTGCCTTGCAGCCAGCACCAAATGTTATAAAAATAAACAAATTCCTAAGATGGCGCTCAGAAAACCAATGCAATCCACTTCTCGTTGTCACCTTTGCGAAATTGTCGTCCTATGACTGAGAAATGATCGTTCTAGCTTTGCTTATGACATCAAGCTGGTGGGAATAAATAACAATAGTGATGAATCTAGCTATATTCAGTTAGACTTGGAGGACTTAAAAGTGGGTTGATCAATGGCAGATATCTGTAAGATATGCTTAGCACCAGCCCCGCCAGCTCGCTGCAATCTAGAGGCCAGCGGGAAGATTCGAGAAAGCATTGAGACGTTGGTTTGTTTTGGCACTTATGTATTTATCTAAATATTACCTATTTATACCCTGGTATGACCCAGTTTTCAGCGAAAATTATTAGTGCTATTGCGTTTTGAGTAAATGATGCACCATGCCACGAACAAACAAAACACCAATATCAAATCATGTTCCCCATTCTCGAACCATAGTAAGAGCCTAAAACAATATGAGACCCTAACACAATGGAGGCCCCCTTTCGGGGAACAGGAGGCCCCCTTCCGACCTTGCCCCCCCTGGAAGAATTTCGTGGCGACGCCACTGCCACCAAGAAAGTTGAATTATATCGTATGGGACTGGGTTACAAGCCGCACACACCAAAACCATTTTCGCACTGGTGAACAGGAACGCAGGAAGTGATACTGACAAGAGTCAGCTTCTGCTGCGTCCCGCCTTTTCTCAAGACCTCGAAGAAGTACTATGATAATTAATAATTAAATAGGAAAATCTAACCTAACCTAGCCCAACTTAACGTAAACTAACCTAACCTAACACAATACAATCTACTCTAATCTAAACTAATATAAACTAATATATTATAATTTAAAAACACAAGAGTAATGTATATCGTGACGTCATCCGTACGTCACGTCGCGAGCCGGACCGCCTGTCCCGTTTCCGTCGGCTTTCTTGTAGAATAATAATGGTTTGTCATCTATGTGGCACAGAGGCGGAAACTATGCATTTTCGACATGAAGAAGTGTTGAATCAACTGCGTGGAGTGTTGAATGTCCCTTTAATCACGTCTGAGAAGCACCAGTTGAGGGATGGATAAATTATGGCACAAAAACAGCAGTGGCATGGATAGTGCATTATAGAAATTATCGCTATGATGAACCGCGAGGTAAGCACGAGCGGAGAAAACGAGTGGTCGCATCTTTCAAATCAACTAACATGGTATTCTGGAGAAAATTCCGAAAATTCACCAAACGCCTTTTAACACAATAATACCGGGGAAGGTAATAATGCAAATTTTGTCCCTCACAAATCATAATTCTTCTCCCAAGCGGAAACGCAATGTAGTCAAGGTTTATGTAATTCAAGAATCGTCTAGAAGCAGAAATTTCTAACTTGCTGATTTACCACTCGGATATTTTGTGACGACAGATAGCCTGTGCAGCCCGTTAATTGGTTAGATGGGCTTATTTTACTTTTGGTCAATATCGTGCATATATATTTTCACTATATAAATGTTTGAGCAAATTTTTTTTTCGACGATTATACATAGGTATTTTAAGAGCTGAGGATTGGAGTACAACAAAGAAATTGAGGGGGACGAATCACCACTTTTCAAAAATTGTGCACATGTCCCTAGCCCCCTAAACGGAGATTACACCCATGACCCCCACCCCCCTCCAAATCGGTCGAAACTAGTTCTGGATCCGCCGGTGAGCTCGGCAGATTACCATGTCTGCAAAGAAACAACAGACATAGGCGTAGGTACGTCTCAACAAGTGAGTGGGCCAGGGTAAACAGCGGGGGCGCACCCAGGAATTTCGAAAAGTACTTGGTTGATCACTTTTCGATAGAGAACCCAAACATTATAATAGTGAACACACAACTTTCACCGCTAAAGGGGGGGGGGGGGCAGGTCCCCTGGGGCCGCCTATGGCTAACAGCAACATGTGGTACTGAAAGAGAACTATCATCGCAGTACAAGTACTTTCAAATTCACACTTCTCGCTGGACTTGGACCCCGTTTCACGACTGATGGATAATTGTGTAAACCTAATAGGTTTATCTTCCTGGTGCGAGTGAAGCCATTAGTATAACTGTTCAAACAAAATTTCTTCAACTTACGCTATGTGCGTGTGTGTGGGGAAGGGATGCAAGCTCAGTACAGCCTCACTGATGAGTATGTGGTGTGCCATAGTTTCCATGCTATAGTACTATACGTCTCTAAGATGTCTCCCGTTGTAAATGTTCCCCGATGTTGGTGAGGAGAAAGAATAAGCAAGAACGTAACTTACTTGCTGGCCCATGGCAAAAGAAGTCTCATGACTGATACTGGAGAGGATGAAAAACAGGAAAGACGGGTTAAACATTATTTGATCCGATGTGTGGTAGACCAGGATTGGCAGGCTGACAGACTGGGGCAAAGTAAAACGCAATAAATAAAAATACATGGTTTGGTGTTCTTCCTCAGTGCCTAACTCCAATACATAGGTGGTCAGTCACCTCAATCATCTATGCAGTACACATCATGCGCCTTAGAATATCAATCGCTTGAAACGAAATGCTACAACCACATCATGCGGCACCCGGCTGAAACGGAAAGCAAGCGCTTATTTTGGGGACCCAACAATTTCAGTGCAAGATAGTTGGCAGGTGACAACACACGGCACATTATAAAGTCATAACGTGTTCAAACTTAAGAGTCACGGGGGCAAATCCTGGATTCAATTCGGTGATTAGTTCTCTCCTTCCCACGTTTTCTGGTGGCTAAGAAATCCGGATAACCGCTGATCTTCGATGCACCTCATCTCTTTGGTTAAATACGCTCCCAGATTGACTACCGAACTGAGGCTGTAGTTAGGTTTTTACCTTTGGTTGTTATTGGTCTTACGACACGTCGACCGTTGAATCATATAGCGTCGCCAATCTCTCACGCCGATTGGTCGCGGGCGAAGAGTAGCGACAGGTGAGATTCGAACCCACAATCTTTCGATTGCGAGACGAGCATCTTACCCCTAGACCACTCGTCGCCTTTGTTGTTTTACCTTTCCGTTCTTTGTCCACGGATGTGTTTTAGGGCTCCAGCCAATTTTTGTGAGGGGCCCGGCACATTTTTGCGACCCCGGATTTTGTGTGCACCAACTATATTTTTTTAGGTATTGGCGCGTTTCCGCAGACCGCAGTGTTTATTTAGTGCCCGTTTTGTGTTCCTTTTCTAGAACACGTCGATTTTTTAGGGCCACAGTGTTTTTGAGGCCCACATGCGGTCTGAAGGTCCCGGTGTGCTTTGAGGGTCCCGTTGTATTTGGTTTTATTTAACTTCCGATGTGATCTAGAGCCGCAACGTACGTTTTAAGGCCCTGCCGCCTTTTGACAGACTCGGTACGCTTTGGAGGGCCCGGTATATTTTCGTCCCCCAGTTGTGCTCTTAGAGTCCCACTGTATATTTGGGGCTCTTCGCTCACATTTGTGGGACCCCAGCACGATATTGATGGCTCCGGTATAATTTCTCGGGGTCCTGTCGCGACCTTTGGGGCCCAGGCGTATGGTACCGGGGGGATCCGACGCCAGTTTTATAGGCTCGACGCAGTTTCTGATGTATTCTTCTGAACTATGTAAAGTCCGAGCCACGGCTTGATTTTTCGGGCTGCCCGCGATATTTTTGTGTCCCGCTGCGATTTTTCGAGCTCCGGTACCGGTACGTTTTTTCGAGGATTTTCGCGCGAAGATTTTCGGGTCCCAAGCGCGATATTTGGGGGGGACTTGGCGATAGTTCGCGGGGTGCTTTGCACTTATCTGGGCCCCAGCGCGATTTTGGCATTGCCGGCGCAATGCAGTTTTTTTTGGTGCCCGCTGTATTTATTTATAACCCCTAATTCTGGTGACCCGACGCGAACTTTTGGGGACCCCGGCGCGATTCTTGGGTTCTTGAGAGCCCACCTCTTCAGGATGGAAGGGGGTGGGGGCATTTGTCTCTGGTATGCCATGCTTGCCTGTCCAACGAGTTTTTTAGCCGGTGGCACCCTTCATAGTAGAAAGGCCCTTAGGAGAACTTTCTGTTGGAACCTGTTCTGAATTTTCCGGTGTTCGGGTCGACTCGATGGAGTCCCTTGTGATTTTTGGGGGTCGACTTCCATTTTTTGTAAGCCTCCTGCGTGATATTCTGGGCCCCGGTACGATTCTCCGGGCTCCCGGTGTGTTTTTCCGGTGCTCCAATGCCCTTCTTTTCCGGGACCCGACGCGTTTTTGGTGTCTGACGCAATTTGTGTGGCCGCAGTGACATTCCGGGCAGGAATTAATTTTTGGGAAGCCAGCTGCAACTTGCGGGGCTCCGGCGCGGATTTTTTATGACCCAGTGTGATTTCCAAGGGCAGCGGCGCGACGTTTTGAGTTTAAGTGCGATTTTTAGACCCTGTCGTCATTTGTTGGGATACCTATCGCGAGTTTTAGTGGCCTCGACACGTCTTTTGGGCTCCAACACGTTTTGGTTTCTTTTGGAGCGATTGCTGGGACCCCAGAATGATTTTCTATGTCCGGACCATTTTTTCGTTGCCCCGGCTTCATGTTTTGGGTGTTCCCGATGATACCTTTGGGGCCCCGACCTGTCGAGTCTCCAGCACGATTTTCAGGGGCCCGGGCGTGACTTTTTGGAACTTTCCGGCTCGGCATGATTTTCAGGGGGCTCGGCCCAACCTTTTGGGGTCCTCGTTATTATTTTCAAGAACCCCGGCACGACTTTATCGGCCCCCAACGTGATTCTCTGGGCCCCAGCGTGATCTTCAAGGACCCAGTCCTTCTTTTTGCGGCGCCATCGTGATTTTGAAGGATCATGGCACTTTTTGTGCTTCCAGCGTGATATTCAGGGACCCCGGTCCGATTTTTTGGGGCCTAGTGCCGTTATCAGGGGCCCGGCCCGAACTTTTGGGACCCAGCGTGATTTCCAGGGGCCCGGCCCGACCGTTTAATGCCTTAGCGTGATTTTCGGGCGCCCTGGCGCAACTTTTTTGAGCCCTTAGCGGCATTTTCATGGGCTCGGTCCCACATTGTGGAGCCCTCAGCGCCATTTGATGGTCCCGGAATGATTTTTGAGGCCCCCCAATGTGATTTTCAGAGACATTGGTGGGATTTTGGGAGCCCATAATCACCTTTAGCGGGGACCTTTGTGGGCCCCGATCCGATTTTTATGGGTCCCGGTGCGATTGTTGGCGACACTAGCAGGATTTTTAGGAAGCCTGGCGCCATTTTTCCGAACCCCGGCGCGATTTTCGTGGGCCCACAGCCTCTCAGGGGGAGAGACTGCTCCAATGCCACCCTTCGGTACGCCACTGCGCATTCCCCAATGCTTTTATAGCTTAACAACGATGTCTATTGAGTACATCGCGCACAATCGACTTTCTTATGCCTATTTAACTGCTTGCACCACAAGTATTGTTCAGAAACATACACCCTGCAATTGGTCTAAATTCATCCCATTATCTTCTGGGTTCTTAAATCTCAGCCTGGATGTACATATCACTGGACGATGAAAATCCTTGATAGTAGTCTCCGTTGTAATTCGGTGTTTTAGTACTTTTAATCCAAATATTTTCAATGAATAGATTCTGGGATCAGTCTTTGCTAAGCGGAGATTGTTACATATACCATGAGCCCACCATCTGACCGAACCAATTCTGTTGAACGACGTAATTTGAATTAAATGCTTAACGTGCTGTTAATGCCACTACGCAGTTATCCAGCTGAAGATCCACTCGGGTCAGTTGCCATGCTCGTCATGTGCCTTCTCAGGTCACATGACAAGCATCACTCGTCACATCATCACTCTTCATATCACTCCTCATACTACCTTGTCAGGTCGCAACACGAGCGCCTTATTCTGTCGGGGGATTCTGATATTCTGAGAGGCGTTATCACACTTGAAGTTGATATAATAGGGTGTGGACTTCATTATTGTATATATGCTACTATACCAATATATCCATGTATCCATACTACCATCCCAATCAGTAATGGAAATAAGTATTTTGTTATGTTGGCTGCCAACACCGATAATGCCCAGACATCTCACTCAAAAGGTTGGATATAAGTGTGCTGTGCCCAACTGTGAAAATCTATTGAAATGTTGAAAATTGTACGTTCCATTCCATACTAGTCGCACAATGGATGTATGGTGGCCGTAATGTGTATGCTTCAATAATCAAAAGACATGTAAATGTTGAAGGGTATGGCAGCTAGGACCAAGACCATATAAAATGCATGGCTATGTAATATCAGGGCAAGAAACTTACACTTGTGAATTGTATATCGTGCCTTGATTGTGTTATGTTGCTGCCTTCAGCATTTATAATTTTCTACTGTAGGCAGTATTAATGAAATCGATGTTAAATATGTTAACAGTCAAAGAACCACACTGAAATTATAGCATGAATGCATTTTGGTACTGGCTGGCACATTATCTGCTTTACAGTCTATTCATAGCATAATATAACGTGTGAGTATCCATACATCTGTTGCATTGCATCAATCTGAGTTAGTTGCGTCGTTGTAAGGTCATGTCCAAGGGTGCATGGTTTAAAAATGAAGTGCTACGATGTGTTATGTGCAGCTTTTACTTAATTATGGATTGCAGGGAGTTTTTTTTTGCACATATACAAATGTCTGCATGCTGCTTTTTAGAAAATTTAAATGTCTCAAAACAACCATTGTTGCCCCCTTCCCACTTTGAAAAGTGTGTGTCATGGCCTCCTGCCCCCCCCCCCCTCTGTTCCTACGCCTATGACAACAGAAACCACAATTGAAACGAGCAAGAACATTCGTGATAAGAGATAAGACCTTCAAAAACCAGACAAAGGGAAATACGCAAACAGGTGAGTACGCAGTATTCAAACAGTCAAGGTGGCACTTGGAGAAGGTGGTTGGTACTCCGGGTAGCTCTGCGATGTCAGGTCACAAGTATACTGGTCTACTGAAATTCTAGTAAATATTGGTTCTGAAAAAGAACCAATACTTATATCTTTTGATAAACTTTGAGGGCACCAATATTTTAAGACAGCCATGTACATGCTTTGCATACTTTTGTCATTGTTCCAATTGCATTCACCCTAAACTTAGTACGCAACAAGTTACACCTCAAGCTTGCAACCTCCATTGGAACTGAGTATTAAATATGTAAGGGAATTGGTAATCTATTTGGTTTTCTATTGAGCGAGGAAAAAAGGTGGAATAAGGCCTGTTTTGCATTCATGTCACTTTCCACAAAGGAATATTGTGACATGCTGAAAGAAGATAAAATCTGCTCCATAAATTTATACATTTGGGACGTATCTGATGATAATAATGATTATTGGGGTTTTATGGTGTCAACCCATGTGGGTTATATTGCACCCAGGGTCGTATCTGAGGAATGATTTTATGCAAGAATGTCTGTTAAACATGGCACCGTCTTCATGCGTGGGTAAACAATGTTTACCCTGCCAACCTTTAAAAACCGCCATTGAACAACTCTACTTGGATAGATTCTCATCTGGTAAATTGACAGGAGCAAATATTTGACATAGTTCTTCGAATTGTTCGCTATTGACGGCAGCCGACACCATGAATAATGGCTCGTCTTTGCGCGCGCCGGCTGCATTGCATTATACATTTTCAGTTTGTGTTTATGTGGCGAGTATCAAGCACGCTTTACGTTGACTCCATGCATGCAACTCGCATCCCTGGACTCGCCATGAGACACAAGGAAAATGAACTGGAGAACACCGTACCATTTCAGTTCTGTATTAACCTACCAGTTCTAGTCCATAAGCAATCGACCAACATAGCATACTCGTGCCAGCCACCCTCGTTACCAGAGTTGCAGCCCCTCCAACAGCCGCAACCGCCACTCCGGCCACATCCACGTCACGTAGCGCACGTGTCAGCCTCCCTCGTTACGTAGCACACGTGCAGCAGGGTCACCAAAGCGACGGCGACACACAAGACTGCAATCTAGTGGCCACCTTACCAGGCTAAAATTGCTAATGCTGCAGGAGGCAGTCGAGTGACAGTACAGCCAACAAACATCAGTTTTCTTCGGTACAGTCTTCACCGCCACACTGCTCTGCGGCCCCCGATGTCGATCGTTGTCCACCACATCTCCAAATGGTTACGGCCCAATCAGCGAATATTACGGAAAAATATCCGAACTCTGTCAGCGCGAGCCCTATGCTGCCTGTTAATACCTCCGTAGAAGGTAACGAGGGCGACAAAACTTGCACGTCGAGCAAGATTTCCTCTCCACTTATATAAATGTATATTCGAGAAAACATAAGTCTGGTGTAACGTCAAATTATGGCATAAAATCTCATTATTTGGCATAGACTGTCAAACACAACACAACAAAACATTTAAAGAGGGTGAGGTTTGTTAACTGCACATAATTAAGCTCAACATAGCACGTTTTTAAATATCGCAAAAACAGTAACACACCGACAATATATAGATAACGTAAAGTTTTCTTGCATGGTTTTATGTCGGGATAATAGGGCCGATCCAGAACAGGGCTGCGTGGCAAGACGTTATATCAGCTCCTGATCCAACCAAAACATAGCGACTCAAACATTCACACATACCCTACTTCGAAAAATGTTCCATTCGAAATGGCCTCAAAAAGCACCGAAGACACAGTTCAAGAAAACAGGGAGCGATAAACGTGGTGTAAATTAGTGGGCTGCAAGTTTGCTTACACCATTCCTTGTTTTCCAAAACAAGAACTCTAAAAGGCATCGATCATGCATTTCCTGTATTATTTTACGGCACCATCCTCCTGAAGCCTTTAAGGCCTTTGATCATGTCAACATTAATCCTGTGTGTACTACATACTCCGAAAGCCTTTCACCCACACATATATCCCATGTGGATGAGATAATCGGTTGTTTTCTATCTGCCGGGCTTGCCATTTACAGAACAAAAAGGCCAATTCATTACTAGCGAGCGAGTCCATCCATTGCTCTTTCCTTTTTACCTATCCTTTCTTACTTGGCGCACCATCCAAGAGAAGATCTTCGGCGGGGCCGACGTCGACACCGTCACTCTCTTGTAACGATGGGCGACGTGACCCGGAGTGAGGAAGGAGCCGTTCGCGATAGTTCGAGACGGGGGGGGGGGAGAATGAAACGATAATGGGATACCTTAACCGAGTATCAGTTACACTGAGGGTCCTAGGTTAAGCAATGCCTCATTTCCTCACACCACGTGGGTACCGGCTAATGGCGTGGAAGGTTATACTTATGACGCACGGCCTGAGGTCCTGAGGTCCCAAGTCTACTCGCAGTACCGTCGCACTCGGGGCCACCGTCATGGAACAATATCTTCCAACCAACCCTGCCCTATAGAGGAGCACATAGCTACATGTGCGTAATCTGGCAGACTGGATCTGTATCAAGTCGGCTCATGCCAATCAAGAGAAGGTCACATTCCACGCCGATTGTACACGAGCTTCTAGGTACAGCAGGGTTCAGGTTGCCGCTTTTCCTGACGTCGGAAAGGCGAAGAAAAGGAGGCGAAGAAGGCGAAGAAGAACAGTCGGTGGCTGAACAGGGAAGTGCGTGCCGGACCAAGCCCTCTGACCTGGGGTTCGTCTGGCACGTCAGCACGCAGTCAATCGGAGCGGAAGAACGTGCGAGCGCCGCTCGGGCCGGACGTTGAGTGGCAAGACTGACACGACTGGTTCGCCTGCCACTGTCAGTGGACCCCTGCCAGCCCGGGGAGGGGCGAGTACACCGATGGGCCTAACACGCCCCACCGATGGCTTCCAAGCCCCACCTGGAGCCCGGCGGGTCTCGCGGCCGACTCGTCCGTGAACAGTAGCCATGGCCCAGCCAGGCCGCTGGCAACTCACGACTCGGTGGCCCGCGGCAAACCGCGGCGACAGGCTATAGCCTCACGACCGTCGCGTCACATCAGGTGCCGAGAACCGCCGCACACATCATCGGCTGTCTCCGGCATCCACGTCCTGCCGACCTCCTGCCCACCTGTCCCCCAGACTCCCCCACGATGTGCTCCACTCCGGCAGGCACGCCGCAGACAAGTCCTGCCCCGAGCTCGCTCCGCAGGCGGCCGCTCGTCAGGGCACTCCCCTCTCACCACCTCGCCTGCCCCTCGCATCCCGTCTGTCCACTAGGAGCTGCGGCCGACCGCCACATCATAGCTCGTCGGTGAATTTGTGCAGGTTGTTGAGGTGCTCGCCGTAGTCGGTGGCCTCGCTGCCGACGAACACGTCGTGGTGCTCGACCACCTCGGAGAAACTCAGCGAGTCATCAACATCGTCGTCGGCCGACGCGAACAGGTGGTCCACCTCGTCGTCAGCGATGTCCCTGAGGAGAGATGTTGAGAAGGGTCCCGCTTAGTTACAGGCGGTGTTGTTGGTGTTAATGGTGTTGGTGGTGGTGTTGGTGGAGGTGTTGATGGTGTTGGTGTTGGAGGAAAATGATCACTCGAGAATGATCTGAGGCGGTGGCGGAGTAAACGTGGGGACGGCCTGGAAGAGGTAAGGGTAGCGTCCACCTGGAGCAGAGGTGGTCGTGACGTACACCCGGAGACGGCCTGGGGCAGAGGTGACAGGGAGATGGCAGGGTCAGAGTTGTGAGGCGGGCAGAGCTGGGGAAAGGTGAGAGCAGGCGTTGGCGAGGTTTCTAGAAAATATTAAGTTTGGTACGGCGGGCACGGAATATCTTTACAGCTGGACAGGGATCCCAGTTCACAGGGGAATGGAGCGAAAAGAGGGGCAGCACATGGTGACTTACATCACAGAGCTAGCAAACAGCGTAGGATGCAAGCAGAACAACAGTGGGTACGAAATACGCACAGACAGATGAGGGCAGCCAACCGATGGCGTGGCAAACAAATTCAGCAGCCACGGAGGGCAACGGCGGATGACAGTGGATATTATCCACACTGAAACAATCCAGACCAACACCCAACCAGCCAGCACTTGGCAATGTGGCAGGCCGTGACGCCATTGGTGACGTCAACCTCACCGACGGCGTGACGCACGTCGCACCAGCGGGGCGGACGGTAAATACACCCGACGGCCGTCTCCCTGCACGGGGCCGGCAGTAGCGCAGCGAGAAGGACGGCGAGGGTGGGCAGGAGACAGCAGGCACATCACTGTGCCTGGACCCCATGGTGGAGAGTGGTTGGGCCTCCAGATGCCTCCGGGTGGGCCTCCGGATTCCTCAGGGTGGAGAGTGGTTGTGCCTCCGGGCGCCTCGGTGGTGAATCGTTGAGCCTCCGGGCGCCTCAGGTTAGAGAGTCGTTGGGACTCCGGCCAAACCGAAAGCCAATAGCCACACGGCCGTCGTTACAAACATTTCGCACAATGGCCCGGATGAGGTCACGGTGATGAGAAGTGTATGGTACATTACCCTTATGGTCTTTAGCAGTCTATTCAGACGATAAGGTCGCGAAAGAAGAGAAGAACCTTGGGCTCTTACAGCGGATTCGACTGCTAGGACTGTAGCGTCGCCAGCCTCTCACGCCACCGAATCGATCACAACGGTCGGTGCTTGGAGACAGCGCACCGTAATTACTCCACAACCCATGTCCGAGACACGCAGTTTCGGCTGCTGGGTGACTATTCGACAATTGGATTCGTGTTTGCGAGGAAACTCACACAGTAGCCAGTTGAAGTTATGATCCAACAGAGGCAACTCACTCGCAGCCCAGAACCTCGCCTCACCGTGGGAACTCGCTGGCAGCCCAGAACCTCGCCCCACCGTGGGAACTCGCTGGCAGCCCAGAACCTCGCCCCACCGTGGGAACTCGCTGGCAGCCCAGAACCTCGCCCCACCGTGGGAACTCACTCGTTGCTGGGCAGCACCCAGCCCAGGACCTCATCGCGGTCCAGCTGGCCGTCACGGTTCTTGTCGTAGTCGTTGTCGAACTTCTCCTTCTCCGACTCCAGCCACGCCTGGTCCTTGTCCTTGCCTGTAAATGGTTCACGATCACGCGCCAGTCTGCCACACCTGGGGATGTGACATAGTCAGTGGCCGCACGGAGATGACCTGTGGCACACCTGGGACTGGGACTGGGACCTGGGACAAATGGGTCACGATCACGCGCCAGTCTGCCACGCCTGGGGATGTGACATGGTCAGTGGCCGCACAGAGATGACCTGTGGCACACCTGGGACTGGGACTGGGACAAATGGGTCACGATCACGCGCCAGTCTGCCACGCCTGGGGATGTGACATGGTCAGTGGCCGCACAGAGATGACCTGTGGCACACCTGGGACTGGGACTTGGACAAATGGGTCACGATCACGCGCCAGTCTGCCACGCCTGGGGATGTGACATGGTCAGTGGCCGCACAGAGGTGACCTGTGGCACACCTGGAACAGCTGATCTGCCTCTCCTGAATCTAAGCTACAATGAGGGGCAGGACAATTACCCTGGATAGGAACCTGCTAGGCCAGAGATTCCGTACCACCAGCACCAGCAACTTGCCACCTGTATCAGGTACCCTAGTACTTAATCTACTGGTACATTCATCACCATGTGACCTTGCAAATCGTCTATTTAGGGTGAGGACATACCAAATCCCTCGGCTAGAAGCGGTGCAAAGAAACATCCCCCATCTACCGTCTTTTCAGCCCCACTTTCAACTCACCCTGTTCACCGATGAATTCCTTGAAGTCGATGAAGCCGTCGTTGTCGAGGTCCTTCTCCAGCAGGGTGTGGTCGACCACGATCGGTATCATGCGCGGGTCCTCCTCCGGGTGGGTGAACGAGAGGAACTCGTCCGGCTGCAGCACGCCGTCTCCGTTGCGGTCGGCGGCCTTGAACAGGCTCTTGTCCTCGCTCATCAGCTGCCGGCGACGAGACGAGACCGCTCACTGGCCGGTCTTTGCAGCTGGTCGCGGCCACGTGGCATGTCGTGCGGAGTTCCAACCAGAGGCGAGTGTCGTTGCGCGGGTCCGCGAAACAGACAGACAGACAGACAGACAGACAGACAGACAGACAGACAGACAGACAGACAGACAGACAGGCAGACAGGCAGACAGGCAGACAGGCAGACAGGCAGACAGACAGACAGGCATACAGGCATACAGGCAGACAGGCAGACAGACAGACAGACAGACAGACAGACAGACAGACAGACAGACAGACAGACAGACAGACAGACAGACAGACAGACAGACATACAGGCAGACAGACAGGCAGACAGACAGGCAGGCAGACAGGCACAGGCAGGCAGACAGACAGGCAGACAGACATGCAGACAGACAGGCAGACAGGCAGGCAGACAGACAGGCAGGCAGACAGACAGACAGACAGACAGACAGGCAGGCAGACAGGCAGGCAGGCAGACAGACAGGCAGGCAGGCAGGCAGGCAGGCAGACAGACAGGCAGGCAGACAGACAGGCAGACAGACAGGCAGACAGACAGGCAGGCAGGCAGGCAGGCAGGCAGGCAGGCAGGCAGGCAGGCAGGCAGACAGAGACAGGCAGACACAAACAGACAAACCTTCCAGTGAGCAAAAGGAGATCATTTTCGGAGGTTATGTTCTGGGTGAGAAAAAATCCAGGAGCAGTCTCTTTTCAACCTTGCAACCATGTTCTTGAACAAAAGCTCATACACTGACGATCCTCGCCAGCCAGTAAAAAAAGAACTGGCAGCTGTTCAGCACCATGCCTCCCTAGATTGACTCAAAAGCTGAATGGTGTTCAGTACACACTTCCATCAACGACTGGACCACATGGATGCCGTCACAAGTTACAACACACACACAAATGTTGAGAGAAAAAATCACTCCTCGGCTACTGTCATGATTGGTGAAGCCTCCTCCTTTGTCAGTCCCCAGATCATGCCCCCTGACGAGAATGTGATTCAAACAAATTTGCTGGTGCAGTTATCGCAGAAGCTCACGAACGCCGATCTTTTACGGCACGGCTAGCCAAAGAGATATTTTGAGCCATTGTCTGGACCTAATCTGCTCGGAGAACGAGAGGAGGGACAGAGGTGCCAATCTCTCACAGAGCGGCGAGGAGCTGAGGTGCCAATGTCACACAGAAGTTGGTTGGTTGGTTATTAGGGTTTTAGGGCGCATCAACTGCATTGGTTATACAGCGCCCATGTCACACAGAAGGGCCGCACTGAATGCGCAATAACGTCCTACCGTAACCAGCATAGATTGGAAGTTCCGACGGGTTGGATGACAAACGGTCAACAAAGAATCGAAGCACGCCGAACATACCTTGCAGATGGTCTCGTAAAGGGAAAAATCAAGCTGGTGTTTTTTTGGTGGTGACCGAAAAGCTCTACAAGGTCATCACCAGACTACTGCTCCCTTCCCCTCTCTAAACGTTACGCGAAAAATGACGTCTGCAATAGACATGAACCTGAAAACTATTGACCAATCATCAACTACTTCAACTGGGTTTTACTTGAGAATGGCGACTAAACCGTCGCCTGGTCATTTTTGCCTGGGGACACATCAACTGTAGTGATGGCCGCGTTACAGCCATATTCACAGCGAAGCAAATACCCCAGAAGCGTGCACGTCGCCAAGAAAATGCCGTAATCGAGGCATGATTACCTTTCCCTCTGCCAGCTGTGGAAGAGGAGGCATGAGTTAACAAAGCCATGCATGGACCACTGACATATAGAAAAGCATGCCTCCTTACGCAGAAGTATTGAAATGAGACAGAACAATGCCAGCGTAGGTGACACCAAGATAATTGTAGATGCACCTTCAGGAAAGGTGTACAGCTTACGATACAGCTCCGTGCGATATTTATGTTCTGCCGTTGAATCTGCAACACTGCCACACTACATTTGGCCACCCATAACGATTGATGTTTGGGGCTTTGGGCTGCGGCTGCTGCGGCAGTCACTACGGCCAGAGTTCCGCACCACCACCGGCAGCCGCGTATCAGGGTGTCACACGTGCGCGGCTGCTGCGGCAGTCACTACGGCCAGAGTTCCGCACCACCACCGGCAGCCGCGTATCAGGGTGTCACACGTGCGCGACTGCTGCGGCAGTCACTACGGCCACAGTTCCGCACCACCACCGGCAGCCGCGTATCAGGGTGTCACACGTGCGCGGCTGCTGCGGCAGTCACTACGGCCACAGTTTCGCACCACCACCGGCAGCCGAGCACCAGGGTGTCACACGTGCGCGGCTGCTGCGGCAGTCACTACGACCACAGTTCCGCACCACCACCGGCAGCCGCGTATCAGGGTGCCAAACGTGCGCGGCTGCAGCCGGCCATCACCTTGTCCTCCTCCTGCCGGTCGGCGGCGCTCAGGTCGTCGTCGTCGTCGTCCTTGGAGCCGTACGTTTCGGCCATGTACTCCTTCCATGTCACCTGGCCATCGTTGTCCTCGTCCACCTCGTCCCAGCGCTCCTCAGACTCCTCCTTGGAGAGCATGCTGACGACAGGTGACGACCGTTTCGAGTCAAGGCATCACGGCTGGCTGATGGTGCGTGCACGTCGAACATCCATTTCCACACTTCACGCCACTACCAAGGGTGGAGTTAGTTATTTTGGCATTAGGGCGCATCGACTGCATTGGTCATTTAGCGCCCATACCAAGGGTGGAATTCCTATTCGAAATCCTGGGCTAATTCTTCAGTTTAAGCTTGTAATTGTTTAAGTTTTTTTTAATCTAAACCATTGGGAACATATATTCTTTTAAAGATAGCTCGGTCCTTGCTGTACATCAGGCATCATGGCCATACCAAGAGCATTCTTCTAAAATACATTTCTTACAATGCTGCAAAAGATTGATGAAACAAGTAATATTTTGGGTTCAGCCCATGGTCACACACATTCAAAGAAGTCATATAAAACGACACTTTCAAAGTGTTCCATCATGTTACTTCTTTGTATGTATGTGACCATGGGCTGTACCCGAAATGTAATACGATTCATAGAACTTTTCAATCACGGTAAGGAAGGTCATTTCAAAAGTACATATTGTGCATAGGAAATTTTCTTTCTGTTTGCGACATCAGAAACTACTTTTTATAGTTGTGCATTTTGTGCATATGGTCAGAGCAGCAGGTTTGCAAGCATTGACAGAGCAGTAGGCTTGCCGTCATTGTCGAACAGCAAAGTTCAACCTCCAAAGAAAAAAGGATGGGGATGCTTTTTGGTGGATAATAGCCAGAGGATGACAACATTAAAAAATAGCCTCTCTTTCTGAACCTGCACCTGGGGGTCTTGTTCATTTGTCCATAAACACCAATGACAAAATGGTATATTCCCACAGTCAGCACCAGCCAACTTCGTCAACCACCTGTATCCAAGGGAAAATCGATCAATGGTCAAGTACCGCCTGAGCCACGAACAAATTATACATGGTACTAGACACGTGGGAATGTAGACTGTAGGCTGGGTGGGCAGGCTCGCTGCGCATGTCACTACCCAAAACGGGCCCAGTGTGGGCGTGACGAGCCGCTCACAAGCAGACAAGCCACACCCCCTCGCAACATACCCGTCTCTTCCGCTCCTGGAAGGACATGGCAACTATCATTCAGTCCATATTTCACGTCTGCATGGCTCCCCGTTGAGGGCAAGCATTACTGCATGCCGCTTGCGGATCAGTACCGGAGGGAGTGCAGTACCCACTGCTTCAGTTCGTATCACTACCGGAGGGAGTGCAGTACCCACTGCTTCAGTTCGGATCAGTACCGGAGGGAGTGCAGTACCCACTGCTTCAGTTCGTATCAGTACCGGAGGGAGTGCAGTATCCACTGCTTCAATTCGGATCAGTACCGGAGGGAGTGCAGTATCTACTGCTGCAGTTCATATCAGTACCGGAGGGAGTGCAGTATCCACTGTTTCAGTTCGGATCAGTACCGGAAGGAGCGCAGTACCCACTGCTTCAGTTCGTATCAGTACCGGAAGGAGCGCAGTATCCACTGCTTCATTTCGTCCCGGCTGATGTGCTTGTCGTTGTCTTTGTCCATCTTCTCGATCAGCTTTCCGAGCCGCTCTTTCGCCTCCTCTGGGTCGAGATCGTCGAACTCCTCGGCGTCCTTGTGGCTCCCTGACGAAGTGAGTGTCAAACCTCTCTCTGCGCCGTCTGCAGCACCATTCACAGAACGTCATCTGCCATACCGCTAGATCCGCTAAACACTGAATGACAGTGTTAAACCTCTTTCTGCGCCGTCTGCAGCACCGATCACAGAATGTCATATGACGTACCGCTAGAGCTACTAAACGCTGAATGTCAAAGAAGATGGAAACGGCAATGTAGCAGCAGCGAAATTTCGCGCAAATTTGATAATCAGACGAGTAGGAAACTGGCACATGCCCGGGACACCTGTCGGTGTTGAGGAACTGTAGCAGCGAACGATACCTGTTTTTTTTTAGATGCGCTAAGCATGCAGTGGACAGTTCCTTGAAAATCGAGGAGGGTAGTTCTGGGTACCAAGAGCTAATGCTGACCAAGAGTCATCATACCGACTTGGCATGTCTCCGTGAAATTCTCGCAATTGTATTCCAAGCTACATTGCAATTACATGTAATTGTATCCTCATCATTACATTTTTGGAATAACTTGCCCCCCCTAAAAGTTGTGATATCTCTTCACGACTTTCCAGAAAAGTTTTGCTTCACACTAGTTATTTAAGGCGAATTTGTCTCAGTATATCTTCTTTAGACAATTATGACTGTAGCCCACTCAAATGTTGTCCAAGTGTTATTATATTGAGTCTTCCGAGGATTAAAAAAAAAATATTATGGTTGATTTTCATGTGCAGGTATGGGACACTATGGTTTTCCCCACTGGCTCCTTCATATTTACACAGATGCATACTTATGCCCTGCTTCGGTGGTTGAAACGTACTGTTCTGCACCACTATACTATTGGGTTCGGAAGCTATCTGCAGAGGATATGATATGCATACGCTGTTCCAATCCTCGGTTGGTGTGCGGCGAGTGTTCCGCGCCTCCAAAAATGGATACCATTTTCAGAATAAACCAGGAGTCTTTAACCAAGGTAATGCATGCTATGGTGCATCATGCAGTCAGACTAGACTAGATGACTAGATTCATCTGATTAGCTGCCTGACATGGTTAGCTAACATAGTTCATATCTGTAAAGTTAAGTAGGATATGTAGGGAACAATGTCAACATGATGACATACAGGGAATAAATATAACCGCGATGTAGAGCATGCCGACTGAGATGTTTATTTCCTCGACGATCTCTGATGAAGTTTCGCACGTTCTTTATACACCACCTAAATATAAACTAAAAAGTGGAACAACATGAATATGAATAGCAAGCTTAGGAACCATAAATATAAAGTAATAAATGCAAACTGTTTTTCATGTCCATCCAGGCGATATCAATGGACTTCACAGATTCACTGGAAAGCCAAGAAATGTTGCAACACCAGACTTCTGACCCCTTGTGATGTTCCACTTTTCAAATTCATGCAGGTCCTGACTCATCCAGCTCAACAAGATAGTGGACAGTAGACCATACCATGAACAAAGCCATGCATTTGCGATAGCTTGTAACTGTAAAATTCATAGACTGCAAAACACGATTATCATGCAATGTGTTTTCCTTTAAAAAGTGGGCCACACAAAATTTCGAGCATAAACTATTGAAACTGCATGTCATACCGAAGCTACTCCACCCCACAAGTGATAGTTTGCGAAGTAAAGTGAAAAACATCATGACGAAGAGCGAAGAACTGCAATGCATGATACATCATTTGTATTCTGGTTTTTGCAGTAAAAAATATACAACCTATAAATCTTACTTTAATATACATTTAGCATATAATATATTCAAAAAGCTTTATATTCTAACTTTCACAACTGCTCTTCGTCCTACAAATGTAGGATGAGCCATGTCCTGCAGGCCATCTGAAATCACATTTGTATGCTGCATCCGTGCGCTACACTGCATGCAAATATGCAACATAATAACAGCATTTGCCTGATCTACCAGTAATAGACTGATCCAAACACTTTGCTTTTGCTGGTAGAAAACCAGGATGGTCCATTGCAAAAGGCTACCGACAGTACTGAGGTCGGTCGGCGGCCTTACCGAGGATGGCCTCATGGTCGAACTGGTCGTCGTGGTCGTCGCCATCCAGGTGGTGTTTGTCTCGCGGACTGAAGGCGCCGTCAGTCTCGCGCTCGTGCTGACCCACGTGCCGATGACTGACGGCGGCCTCGGCCGTCAGCACCAGCAGCAGAGTCACCAGCAGAAACGGCCGCATCACGTCACGGCACTGTCGGAACGCATGCACAGGGGATCAATCACCCTGTCCCAGTCATGGGTCACCAGGTGCATCAGACATGGTGGGTCACCAGGGGCAGCAGATACAGGTGGATTGCCAGGGGTAGCAGACGTAGATGGGCCACCAGGGGCAGCAGACATGGTGGGTCACCAGGGGCAGCAGATACAGGTGGATTGCCAGGGGTAGCAGACGTAGATGGGCCACCAGGGGCAGCAGACATGGTGGGTTACCAGGGGCAGCAGATACAGGTGGATTGCCAGGGGTAGCAGACGTAGATGGGTCACCAGGGGCATGAGACATGGTGGGTCACCAGGGGCAGCAGATACAGGTGGATTGCCAGGAGTAGCAGATGTAGATGGGTCACCAGGGGCATCAGACATGGTGGGTCACCAGGGGCAGCAGATACAGGTGGATTGCCAGGGGTAGCAGACTTAGATGGGCCACCAGGGGCAGCAGACATGGTGGGTCACCAGGGGCAGCAGATACAGGTGGATTGCCAGGGGTAGCAGACATAGATGGGCCACCAGGGGCAGCAGACATGGTGGGTCACCAGGGGCAGCAGATACAGGTGGATTGCCAGGGGTAGCAGACATAGATGGGTCACCAGGGGCATCAGACATGGTGGGTCACCAGGGGCAGCAGATACAGGTGGATTGCCAGGGGTAGCAGACGTAGATGGGCCACCAGGGGCAGCAGACATGGGCAGGCTACCAGGAGCAGTAGATGCAAGTGTGTCACCAGGGGCATCCACACCCACACCACACACACACCTTCCCATGGGGTTATAGGATTTAGATGCTGCAAATAGTAAAGTGGCTGCATAATGTCCATCTGAATGATGTTCTTTAATTTAGGGAAGCACATAGGTCCAGGTTACAAAAAGGAAGGTGCAAAACAGCTAAATGTAGACAGGTTTTCAGTGAAAGGGTGGTTGACCAAAGGAATATGCTGCCTGATGTAGATGGGTGTCCTTCATTGAATATATTTTAAAATAGGGTAGATAAACTCTTGCAGACCAAGTCTTGCTTTTCAAAAGTTGCACAATAGGTGGATGGAAATTGGGTGTGGGACTGTGGGTATAGTACGATTAATGCTAGTAGGCATGCACTGTACACTTGATTCACGTGCACTGTACTCTTGAGGATGAACCCTCTGGTTTTTGTTGGGCCTTGAATCTTCAGCATCTTAAATGGTGCTTATAAATTAGGAATTATGTTAGTAGCAGGTGCACTTCATGGTCCATTCAGAACAGGCCTTTGTGCATGTGATACTGAAGAGATTATCCATAACAAATTGTGGTATTTATTATTATTTATTATTATTCAAAGCATTTTTTATTGATCAGTGCCATCTCAATTTCCTGGGGGGTTTTTTTGGCAGCAGAATGATTGTCATTGAGGATTTCCTAGAGTCAAGAGGTCTTATTTGTGCTTCAGTTGTGTGCCTGTGTCTGATTGAATTACTGAACTTGAATTTGGCAAGTGTTGATTAGCTAATTTGGGCTTTAGGGTGCACCAACAGCATTCTGATTGAAGTAGCTTGTCCAAAGTGTGATATGGTCTGCAGGTATCAAGAGGATGCACATCAGTGGGCGTGGTGGCAACAGTGTGATATGGTCTGCAGGTATCCAGAGGATGCACATCAGTGGGCGTGATGGCAACAGTGTGATATGGTCTGCAGGTATCAAGAGGATGCACATCAGTGGGCGTGACGGCAACAGTGTGATATGGTCTGCAGGTATCAAGAGGACGTACATCAGTGAGCATGATTGCAACAGATGGCAAGGTGTTGCCATGGGATGACAGTTGTTGGTAGCCAATAGCATGAAATGCAATGTACAGACAATTGCTTCAGTAACTGAAAAGTAAGCATTTGCAACATAAATGAGCCATCACACCAGCTTCCTCACATTAAGAAACATAACATCAGATACTTTCCTTCCCCAACTCTTATATTAACTTGAAAGGAAACAATTACTATTTTCTCTTGATGGCTGGTGGGGACATATACATGAATTTCTTACAAGTCTGGTAGGCAACTCAAGCTTGATTTTGAAGCAAATCAATAACCTTGCGAACTGCTTTTCAGCACAATAACTTTGAAGGTCTAGAGATACATAATAGTCCAGGGTATTATTGCAGCTTAGGGCATTCACAAGGTAAGATTTACACATACCTTACCTTAGCAAAACTGGCTGCATTTACAGCTGCACTACATTAGTATCTTATATCATTGCTGTATGAATATATGAACATATCATTGCTGTATGAGTATCTTTACCTCCCTGCATTTAATTTTTCTGAAATTGTATTATACATTTGGGACAAATACTTATTGGCAGATGTTGGGGCTACTCTAAGTACTTCAGTTCTGCTTAAGGTATGCTTTCCAGTTCCTGTTGCTTGCCTTGTCAATGTGATACCCTATTTTCTCCAAGCTAGGGGACTGGCATTCTTGCAGATATGGGCTCCCCTGGAGATTATTCATAGAACTCATCCTTGGGTGATGTTAAGTCCAAGAATTATGGGAGCCAACAAGGCGAGAGAGCCTCCATGAAGCAAAAAAAAGGCTAAGTTCAGCTAGGTTAGGTTTTTTGGTATTTATACATAAGAAGTCCCTGGGAACAAATTTTTAAAAAAAACTATGTATGGACTGGATGTGTTGAAGAATGCCAAGCAAATTATTTGTCTACCATTTCTATGGAAAATCTTGTACTGATAAAATAATAACTATTTGAAGTCACACTGTTTACTGTTGGCAAGCTAGATAATGTGGAGTGTTTTGCTCATGCAGTGATGGAATTTTGTACCACAGTATGACTCACGAGAGGCATTCGGTGTTTGTTGTAAAGATGTGCAGTATATATTGTAATGAACTCATGGGATATTGTTTCTAAATTATACAAGTAAAATAATAGTCATACAATCACACCAATTTTGTAATATTGCATTGGCATCTGCTTGATTGATTGTTTGGGCTTAGGGGCGCATCAACTGCTACTGGTTATGTAGCGCCCATTTATTGGCATCTGCAACATAAATATGCATACAATATTATTCAGTACATTGCCCAGTACTACAGGATCACACTATTTCCAACTGTGTTCTAAACCATCTTCTGGGCAAAGGAAATTATGATGATGGTATTGCAAGTTCATATAAGAATAACAAGGATGTTTCACTCTTCTTTTGTGGTGACTGTGGGTGATTGCATGATCCAACGTCTGTAGGCTTTAGATGGTTCAACATCCATAGGCTTTAGGTGCTCCAACAGCTGTAGGCATCAAGTGATCAAACATCAGTAGGTTAAATTTGGTAGGCTAGGCTAGATTAGGTAAGTTAGGTTGTTTTTTTTTCTTGGCGAATTTGTGCCTTAAGGTGCTTTATGAATTCTTGGAATTATTATCCCATGTAACATTCACGAATGTGATTAAGACAATGTGACCACTAACTTCGTTTGCAAATGCTTACTTTTCAGTTGGTGAGCAAAATAATACCAAAGCGGGGCTTTGAGCTTGGTAATATATCATGCAAATGTCAAGATAAGAAAAACCAATAACCTAGCATAACCTAACCTAGCCTAAACTTTATGAAGATAAACATACAAAGTAAAAAATTTCCCACAAATTTATGCTCGAACATTTATTTTTTATTGAAAACCCCAAGCCCAACCTAACCTGCTTTCAAAGCCAAACAATTTCCATTTTTAGTGAAAAATACAAGATGGTTTTCTTACCAAATTTTCCCAGTTGAAGAAGCTAACCTAACCTAACATTATCAAAACTATTTGTTTTCTTTATGGAGATAAAGCATATATAAAACTCATCTTCAATACCTTAAAGTACAATAATACCTTTTTCTTTCTCCAATTTTCAATTCTTCATCACTATATACTCCATGCCCTAATTCCAATATTTTGAGTATTATTGTACTTGAATATGTTCCAGAAATATGCTCTACATGCATATTTCTGGATGCTTCTATAAAGCTGATGCTTACATGCTTCTATATGGATGCTTACATGCTTCTATATGGATGGATGCTTACATGCTTCTATAAAGCTGACAAAGGGGTTATATTTGGTTAGGTTAGTTTTTAATTTGGAAATATGAGATCAATTGTTAACAATTTTTCACCTGTATTTCTTAAGAGATGTTAGGCTAGGTTAGATTATGTTGTACTTTTTCTCCTTTTTTTGAACATTTTTTTGTGTGCTATAGCTCCAAGTCCCTTTTTGGTGTTATTTTGTTTTTCAACTGTGAAGCAAGCATTTGCAGAGTAAATGTGTGGTCACAGGCCAATGTCACTAACATCACAAGCAGTATATTCACACTGAATTTGGTGTGAATACACCTTTAGGTAATCTTATTTAATTATATTTAATTTAAGAAGACTTATTTCATTACATATATTTAATCTTATTCAATATTGAAGTCACCGACAGCTGACTGGCAGTTGGCTGACAGCAAGTTAAATTTCTTGTTGATATAAAGATATAAAGAAAGTGTGAGGAGTAATACTTCAAGATTGCCTAAAGGTGTATTCACACCAAATTTGGTGTGAATACACAGCTTGTGATGTTAGTGAAATTGGCCTCACATCACCTTCATCATGTTCATAAATGTTGTATGGGAAACTAATCCATAGAGTGAATTAAACACCATAAAACACAAACTTACCAAACATTGGCAATGGATTTCAGAATACAAATAAAAGAGCTCAAGGTAGGTTAGGAAAGGTTAGTTTGAGTCTCTCAAAATGTTACCTTATTCTTTATTATCTAAGTAGTAGGTACCAAGGTTCCTGACTAAAAGCATTCTTTATGTGGTATTATTTTGCTCACTAACTGAAAAACAGGCATTTCCAATGGGAATGCACATGCAATTGGCAAACACACATGGACACTCCCTGAAATGAGCTCACAGACATATATTTATCAGTAGACTTTAGGATTTTTGGTATATTTGCAATTCAAGGTAATTTATGATTTCCTGGAATTTATTTTGCCTATGCAATGTTTATGAACGTGCTTAACATGATGTGACCACTCATTTCATCTGCAAATGCATACTTATCAGTTGGGAGGCCAAACAGCACCTAAAAAGGGGTTTGGAGTTGGGTAATATAGCATAAAAAAGCAACATCCAAATAAAGAAAATTATAACATAACCTAACCTAACCTAACTTAGGCCAACTTTCTGTGCAAGAAAGCAAATTATTGTTTAATGGAAAGTTACCAAAACATTTTTTTATCCAACATTTTCAAATGGAAAACCTAACCTAACCTAACCTGGACTGTTGTTGAAGAAAAAACTTCTTAAAAAAAAAGAATGTCCAATTTAAAAAAAAATGACCTACAACAAAAGCCTAACAAAGCCCAATCCCTTTGAATGCTTCATGGAGGTAAAATGTGCATAAAACTTGTCTTGTGGTTACCTTAAATGCTATTATTGCCATTCAAGGTAACCATGAGACAAGCTTTACACACAATTTACCTCCATGGAGCATATACATGAGTTAGGTTTCGTTGTGTCAGGTTACGTTAGACATTTGTTGTAGGTTAGACGAAACTGTTTTTTTTAATGAGTTTTTCTTCAAAAGCAGTTCAGGCTAGCTTAGGTTTCTTAACTTGACAATTTTTTAGAAAGAAATCTTTGGATATTTCCCATTACAAAAAAAAACTTGTTTCTTGCATGGAAGGTTATGCTAGATTAGGTTCGGTTATGATGTGTCTTTTTATTTTGTACATTACTCTTCATGCTCTGTTACCCAACTCTTAGCCACCTTTTGGGTGATATTTTGCCTCCCAACTGAAAATTATGCATTTGCAGAGGAAATGAGTAGTTACATCATGTTCAGCACATTCATAAACATTGCATTGAAACAAGAAATTTCCAGAAAGAAAATAATTTTAAACTGCAAATTTACCCCTTAACCCTCTCTCTCCAGTCAGATCCTCACACCCCATCTCAGGGGTGTGGATAAACACCCTTCTAATCTCCAAACTAAGCATTGCACGAAAACGAAAGAGGTGTCATCGGAAAGCGCTCGACGAGTAGGGCCAGACACCACCCCCAAATTTGTTTCCCCCCAAAAAAGTGACGTCACTAGGGGGCATAGATTTTCATGACTTACATCATGTTTTTGGCTCTGTGGAGTTCATTTTGGGGAGATTTGAAAAACCAAAAATTATTTGTCATCAGAAAAGGAAGACGAAATTAACCAGGGCCATACAAATTTTGCCCACCCAAAAAATCACCATTTTAGTTTTAGGAAATTTCAAAAATTGTTAGTTTTAAAGTTTTCTTTAATTTTTATTTATATAATGGGTAGAGCGGACCGAAAAACGGTGTTCGGAGTCAACTTACACTAACACAAAATGCTTACTTTAGCCAGAACCTTCGATTTTAACTATAATGGGCAAATATGCAAAACTAATAAGTAATAAAAAACGGGGGGAAAGAAATCCTCTGGTGCGTTTTGTTGTCCCTAAAGATAAGCAAACGTTGAAAGTTTCATTATAATATCTTCATCCGTTAAAGCATGACGACTGGTTGAACGTTTTTGGAGGTGACCTCACTTGACCTTCATTAACTCGTTGACCCTAGATGACCTGACCTCAAAATTTTGACACAACATGCCAAATTGATGTGGGAAAAGGTATGGGAAATTTCGGCGCGCTACAGCGCGCCGTTCTTTTACTGTCCGCGGAAAACCTTAGGGGGATAACAATCCCCCCCCGAGACGGCGCGGGTTAACACGCGCACTAGAGGGGGGGCGAAATCCGCACACCCCTCCGGTTTTTGTACATAACTCCAGATTTTACCAGTCGATATATGCCATGTTTTGCGTACATGCTTAGAAATCTCCGGCGCGTCGCTTAAAGCACGAAAAACGAAAATCGTCCGAAATTTTTTTTTCCAGTTAGAGGCCGTTAAAGTCAAAACATTTTGTAGCGCCAGACCACAAAAATCGGCGCTGATGCGCTTCCCGTATATTGGCAAAAGGAAAGTGTGCTTGGCAACACTAGCAACTTGTTTGATGTATATTGTTATGCTATATAGCTTCAAGGCCATGTTAGGTCAGCAAGGTCAAGTCAGGTCAAGTTCCTGACAGGTTAATGGAACCAAACTTGGTCAACTGGAATGTTGTCATAATTGCAAATGACTGTCATGCAATTGATGTCACTTTGCATTTTACTCCTTACACATCCTGAAAACTACTGTTTGTCATTGGGCTGCAAAGCATTTCCATACTTTATTCATGTACTTCACTCCTTTCTTCACAAAGCCGATTGCGTTGAGCCGCCCAACAGAGTAGTCGGGCGGGCGACCCAGTTCCGGTAACTGGAACAGGTAACTGACCTGATAAAGTGCTGCTATAAAGGTGACCTCAGGTCACATTCCAGGTCTAGCATCTGTATTGCATCATTAGTAATGTCCAAAACGTCATTGATGCCCATTTTTGAGCATTTAAACACTATCACAGCGATCCATATCAATGACAAGCAAAGCCATGCAAAACAATACAATTTTGACATATGTGACCTTATTTGACCTTGAAGATCTTGACCCAAGGTCATGACATTTGCACACAATAGATTTCACTACCGTACCCATCCACCCGGATAATTTCGTTAATCCAGCTTTAATAGGAGCCGAGATCTTAGGGGGGGGGGGCGGAATTCACTCCCGCCCCTCCAGTTCGCATAATTTTCAGAGGCCCTCCAGGGCACGTGTTAAACTGCAACACCAGATTTTACCCTCAGATGTTATCACATGGAATTGATATGTACTTAATAACCTTAACAGACATGGCTGCATTTAGATCTAGACTATATTTAAATTTTGGCACATTGCTGTATGAATATGAGTAGATTAACCATGTTAGCATACCAGTCAAACTTGGAAGAGTAGCTTTACTTATCAGCATTTCATTTTGCTGAACTTATAATAAATATATTGTGACTACTAGGAATTTATTAGCAGATGTAGTGGCTACTCTAAGTATATAAATTTTGTAAATTTGCAGTTTGAGGTAATTTCTGATTTCTTGAAATCTCTCTTTAATGCAATGTTTATGAATGTGCTGAACATGATGTGACCACTCATTTCCTCTGCAAATGCATACTTTTCAGTTGGGAGGCAAAATAACACTGAAAAAAGGGCTTGGAGTTGGGTAATATATCCTAAAAAGTAATGTTCAAAATAAAGAAAAAAAGCTGCATAACTTTCCCTAACCTAGCCTAACCTTCCATGCAAGAAAGCAAATTCTTCTTTTTAAAGGAAAATTGCAAACATTTTGTTTTTGCTTTTATAAAAATCAGCTTAAAAAACCTAACCTAGCCTATCCTAAGCTAGCCTGTAGTTTCAGAAGAAAAAATTATAATAAAAATAAAATTCACCTTTAATTTTTTTTATAACTTACAACAAAAGCCTAAACTAACCTAACTTAGCCAAACCTAACACCCTTGTATGCTTCATGGAGTTAAAATGTGCGCAAAACTTGTCTTGTGGTTACCTTAAATTGTTAACAATACCATACATTCTGCATAAGTTACACTTTCCAATTCTTGTTGCTCACACTGTCAGTCTGATATAATTATTTTCTCTATTATAAGGGAATGACAATGGCATACATGCAGACACAGCCTCCACTTGATCAGCCGCAGAACTCATCTCTGGGCAATATTAAAATAATGGTTTTTCATTAGGTGTGAGATGTCAAAACAAGCACAGTCAAAATTTCCATCAAATTAGTGTCTTTTAAAATATTTTTGATGTCTTTCAGACTCAAATTTGAGCCAATGACATACTTATGACTGTACCTTTTTAACTTGTTTTGAGATTCATAACTTTGAAAAATCTACATTCTGTATAGTAGGAAAAATGCTTATGCAATAAACTTATAGTGCATGCCATATCATATTATATGTAATCCCTTTTCCTGAAACTGTTTTGGAAAATGTTAGTGTATCACCATCCATTATCGAGAGCATGAGCATGATACTTATGAACGAGATAGTTAGAAAGGAGACACAAAGACTTCATAAGCAAGCACCATTACGCAGGATGTTGATACTTTGGTAAATTAGTCTTAAAAGGTGCTTTTTGGATTTTTTATTTGGAATTCCATGTTTATGAAGGTGAATAAGATCATGGGACCACTTACTTTCTGGGCAAATGCTTACCTTTCAGGTTGTGTGCAAAATAATGCCAAAAGGGGGCTTTCAGTTTGGTACCATATCATCAATAGAAATGCTTTAAAAAATGCAACATAACCTAACCTAACCTAGCCTAAGCTAACCTACCCTTGGATAAAAATCCAAAAATAGCATAGAAAAATGTCAAGCAATTTATTTTCTGAAAAACCTCCAAATAAAAAAGAACCTAACCCAGCCTAACCTAACCTAACTGAAACTGCTTTTGAAGAAAAAAATCCATTTTTTAATATATTTTTATATAAACTTCTTGTTATTATTGTGCTTTAAGGTGGTAACAAGACAAATTTGACATGCATCTGCTTCCATAAAGCAAAACAAATGGGCTCTGTTTGGTTAGGTCTAGTTCAGGGTGGGAATTAAGGCAATTCTTAAGAGATTTTATCTCTGAAAACATTTTTGCACTCCAGGTTCATACTGGATAGGATGGGCTTCACATGTACTCTGACACAAATGTGGGAACAAAGATATCAATAAAAACAAACACAAAATGACACCAAAAAAAAATGCTGGTTATTCCACTTATGGTCACCACTCAAACTAATCACTTTTTTGTAGCAGTCAGCAGCCGGACCACAGCTTCACACACTCCATCAATCTCAACCACTGGAATTGCCAACAACAACGCGCCAACAGCAACTTGCAAGATGATGCGCATGCGCACTGAGAACACTGTTCTCCGGCTCTGGAGCGGCGTCTCGGAATACCTGTGTTCCTGCCACCCTATAGTGGGAAACTTTGATAGTTTTAAGAGACGTCTCCAGAGTCCCGGAGGCCACAGATCAGAATTGGCTGCATTAGCATTTTCTGTTCTGAAATCTGTCTGTCAACCAATCAATGCAATGTATTTTGTATATGACATCATAACCATTAGCAACTTTGAGCACATGGTTAACAGTGTCCACACAAGTTAACAGTAAACACAAGACCTTGACTGATCCTTTGCTTTGATCACATCTAACTGTGGCATGTGCGGTAGCAGAGTTGCGTTCGTATTACGTGGGAAATTGGCTGCGTGGGTAGGTATGCGCTCTGAGCTGATGGTGAAGTGTGAAGTATTTTTGTTTGTTTTTCATATGGCTAGCCTTGTACTGAGACCAACAGTGAAAGGAAAATGCATTTCTTCTGTGAGTTATAAGAAACGAAACAGTGCTGATTATTACGGGTCACTGCTGGGCGGTGCCATCCATTGTTCACTTCTTTGTTAGTATGTTTTGGCATTTGATTTGACCAAAAATGAGAATGATATTACTTATGCATATTATGTAGATACTGATTTAGGTTTTTCTGGTTGGTTACTGGTAAACAGATTCCATGCATAAAAAATATTGTCCATGAAAATGTACTCCGGAAGAAATCGGTATGCACTCGGACTCCCAACCCAGAAAGTAAGTTTCCCACTCTGGTCTAGTTAGTTTAGGTTTTTTAAGTTAAAAATTTTTGCAAACATTAAAAAAAAATTAATTTGCTTTAAATTATTTCAAGGTTAGGTTAGTTTAAGTTTTTTAAGTTGGAAATTGTTTTCAATTTTTTTCCTTTAAAAAATCCACAAAATGTCCATTTCCACAGAAAATTTGTGGTCCCATCATCTTAGTCACCTTCATAAACATGATACTCTGAAGAAAAATTCCCCCAAAAATATTTTTAACAAACACCTTTTAAAACAATAATACCAATACTTCTTCAAGAGGGGAGTCATTATTTGAGTACATACTATATTACTATATTACATTTAGTATCTATTTGATTGTTCAGACAGTGGAATATTCCACCTATTTCACTTATGATTTATCAGTCTCTGGGTGAGGTGAAACTAGATAATTTCAACCAGGTGAGAAAACCAGGTGTGAGTAGTGGTACAATCACCCTAACCAGGTTAATAAATGTGGAATTCAAGACAAGGCAATGATACCTATCTACCTTTTCTACAGGCTACAAGCTACCTAGTTCCCACATAAAAGAACATTCAAAATCTTGTGAACCTTTTTCCACTTGTTTTGGATAAGCAGGCAAGACTCACAATTTACAGTAATTCTATACTTAATTTCAATAACTATTCGAAATAAAATCACTTACATCGCGGCCACCGGCATAGTCCGATATGGTTGACCACCGAGACTTCGTACCATAACAAAGGCTACCTTACCGTCGCTCAGCTAACTTCATCCAATAATCCAAGCTCGTCCACCCGTCCCCGTGGGCAGATTCCGACAAATGCAAGGCAAATGTCACCCAAGCTTTTCCCAAATCACGGAGAATCTCAAGGGCTCTAGAGGATCTCACCCAACTTGGAGTCTGAATTTTCCGAAAACTGAGGTGAGTACACGAGAGATCTGGGCCTTGCACGAAATTGGAAATGACAGCGAAAGTAGCGCACGTTCTTGCGCAATATGCACATAACTTGAATCAAGAAGTCCTTCTATAATGCATGTTCACGATTTGAATAATAGTAGACATATTCCCCGGTTTTGATATACTAGTTAGTGTGCAATAAAAGTATGCAAGAATGCATGAAATTATGCATTGTGAAAGAAAACCAAAACTAACATTTCACTGATGTTTCTGCTGTTTCATAACGCATAGCGAGTCACCACCGCGGAATCCTGTTTCTTTCGTCCTCCATCCCTCTGGAGGTTGACCCCAGAGTTGACCCCAGGCAAAATTTGACCCCACGTATGTGATGGTGCGGTTAGACCGTGCGCCAGATGCACGGTCTGAAATGTGTGTGTGTGGGGGGGGCAAGCCACCTTTGAAGTTGATTCTTACAATGGATCGCCATAGCATTAATGTTAAGCTTTCATACAAAGTGTGGAGGCAGGCATGGCCCCCTCCCCCTGTTCCTATATCTATGACGTGCGTATCACAGGTGTTCTTGCGCAACAGCACCTCCCTGGCTTTAGAAAAAGCCAGTTTGACCGTAACACCGCACCTCCACCAGTGGCTTTCCCCTATCCTGCACCTACGGCCTGTCACCTGCTGGCATCACCCGGTCACCGAGGAACTACTGCGCCTGTACGTTTCGCCTGTGCCACTGCGTCGCGCCTCGGACAAGCCCGAAGCCTCTGTTGGTGACCTTCCAGCAGATATCTCCACTGCGGCTCAATCTTCGCGTCAATTTGCGTCATTCAAGCTAGCTGCGTTCTCGGTAGAAGAACCGAACCTGGCTGACTCAATTGGGCTTCGCCTTCGCCATTGCTGGTGTCGCCGACGAGGCCTGGGAATTCCAGGTGCTCGTCGCCAACCTGTCAATTCACATCGCCGCACAGGTGAAGGACGTCATCTCCTCGCCGCCGTCACCGGGCGCTTCCGAGTCGTTCTGCACGGCGCTGTGCCAGCGTCTGGCGCAGTCGCGTGCTGAGCGACTGGGATCGATGTTGCCACACCAGCAGTTCGGCGGCAACCAGCGCCCCACAAAGCTATTGCGCTGAATGAAAGACACTTTGACGCCGGTGGGGGACGCCTCGACGGCCGCGGGCCTGCTGCGCACGCTCTCCCTGTAGCGTCTCCCCATGGCTGTGCGGGCAGCACTCGCCCTACCGCCCGAGGATATGGGGCCGGATGCGCTCGCGCAAGCAGCCGACCGATACCTGGAAACAACCAGGGTCTCACATGCGCTGGCCGTGGTGGCGGGCGTCAGCGCCACGGCACCTCACGTCGTGTGGTCCGCGCCACAACCTGCGACCGCAACCATCAGCTCCGCTGGTGCCAGTGAGCTGCAGGCGGCCATCTCCGCCCTCACCGTGGCAGTGCAGCAGCTCACTCGGAACCCGTGGCGCGCGGGCGGCAGAGCCAAGCACCAACTGCCTTCAACTTCAACGTTGGTCTCAGGGTCAAAAGACACCGGTAGTTGGCGCCAATCGGTTGCCACTGATAACGCTGAGGATTCGCGAGCAAGTGAAAACAAACCAAAAATACAAAATAGGAAGTATTCGATTCAGACAATGGGGACAAGTTCGTGTTTATGCCTTCAAAAGCTCAAACTGACCACGAGGTGAATATGGCATGACCTGTGGCCAGAGCCCTTGAACTGAACATTTCATGAACTTCGTATGTCCAACATATCCACGAGAAAGTTTAGTAGGTATATTTACTGAGAGGGGAAGTGATTTTAATATAAATATTAACTAAATTTCCGGAAGTTTAGTGGGTATTGTTACTAAAGTTGCCTACGGAGACATATACATTTTGACCGGAAGTGAGGACATGAAAGAGGTAGATTTTTTCTCAAAAGGCTGTTATGTCAGAAGGCTTCAACGCTAACTTTGGTTTACCCAAGGCCTATCGAGTCGGTTTACCTTCTATTTAATGCTATTTTGAATGGGTTGGTCTACTCTGTTGCCCTGGGATGCCGCCGTGCCCATGCTCCGAAACTACCGCACCGAATTTCATCACACCCTCACCAATGGATGCATTGGGATCGATTTACTTGGGACTTTTTGAATATACGAACATAAGTACATCTTTATTTTAATTGTTGCGGTGCCCATACTCCGAAATTACCGAACCGAATTTCATGAAACCTTCACCAATCGACGTGACATGGTTTATATACTTAGGACTTTTGAATATGGTGACCTTAGCTTTAGATCAAGGTCACCAAAAAGCACAAAACCATTTTAAAGACTTTTTGACAAGCCCATACTCCGGAACTACTGAATAAATTGCATGAAACCTTCGTCAATCGACGTAACGTAGTCGATATGAATGGGACTTTTGGATATGGGGACCTTTATGTCAAGGTCACCAAAATACACAAAATAGTTTTTGAGGCTATTTGCCACGCTCATACTCCGAAAATATTTAACCGAATTTGATGAAACATTCACCAATCGACGTGGAATGGCCGATATACTTGGGACGTTTAAACATGGTGACCTTGGCTTTTGGGGAAGGTCATCAAAAATGCATAAAACTTTTCTTAAGCGTTGTTGCGCCGCCCATGCTCCGAAAATACTGAACCGAATTTCATGAACCCTTCACCAATCGACGTGACGTGGTCGATACACTTGGAACGTTTCAATGTCGTGACCTTGACCTCAGGTCAAGGTCATCAGAAATGGATACAACTTTCTTCAGGGTTGTTGCGCCGCCCATGCTCCGAAAGTACTGAACCGAATTTCATGAAAACTTCACCAATCGACGTGACGTGGTCGGTATACCTCGGACTTTTCAATATAATGACCTTGGCCTCAGGTCAAGGTCATTACAAACGCATAAAACTATTTTTAAGGGTTGTTGCGCCGCCCATGCTCCGAAAGTACTGAACTACGTCACGTCGATTGGTGAAGGTTTCATCAAGTTCGGTTCAGTACTTTCGGAGCATGGGCGGCGCAACAGCCCCTAAAAAGAGTTTTATGCATTTTGATGACCTTGACCGAAGGCCAAGCTCACCACGCTGAAACGTCCAAAGTATACCGCCAACGTCACGTCGTTTGGTGAAGGTTTCATCAAATTCGGTTCAGTACTTTCTGAATATGGGCGTGGCAAACACACTCAAAACGATTTTGTGTATCTTGGTGACCTGGACCTAAAGCCAAGGTCACCACATTCAAAAGTCCCATGTATATCGACCATGTCACGTCGATTGGCGGAGGTTTCATGAAATTGTATTCAGTAGTTTCGGAGTATAGGCATGGCAAGTCTTTAAAATAGATTTATCCATTTTTTTGGTGACCTTCACCTGAAACCAAGGTCACCATATTCAAAAGTCGCAATTATATCGACCATATCACGTCGATTGGTGAAGGTTTCGTGAAATTCGATTCAGTAGTTTAGGAACATGGGCACCGCAACAATTGAAAATAAAGATGTACTTATTTTTCGATGTTAGGTCAAGGTCAAGGTCACTATGTTATAAAGCCACGTATAAATCGACTATGCTGCATCGATTGGTGAATATTTTATGAAATTTAGTCCAGCCGTTTAGGAGCATGGGCAACGCAATGTTTTCAAAATGGCGGCACCCAATTTAAAGGGTAATTTAATACCTTTGCATAACAGTGCGAGTCACCTTATTCAAACGTCCTAAGTAAATATATCACAATGCATCGATTGGTGAAGGCTTAGTGAAATTCGGTTCGGTAGTTGCGGAGCATGGGCACGGCAACAACCCAGGGCAACAGAGTAGACTCACCCATTTTGAATTCCCCTATCGTTAGGCCGTTACGGTTCTGCAAATGATGTAGGAATACATGTTCTACCTTGGGTTCTACACAAGGGATCTGTTCTCGCGCCCTCATCCGGAATAGGTTGAGCTTCGGCCAGTAGAGGTCTTCCAGGTCGAGGAACGGGAACGACCGGTAGAGTTTTGTCCTTCAATCAGCTGTTGGCGGTGGTATAGTTGTAGTGCTATTTGCCGCATATGTGCAAATCGGTGACATTCTCGGTCGCTTGCTCCGATCCTGCGCGTGGCAGTGCCGATATGTTTATTAATTGATATACTTACTTGCTGTTGTGAAAGTGTAAGACGGCTTACATTTTTCAACACGGCGTTTCACGCGGTCGCCATGCGGCGGCCCGGCCCGCGACACATCCAGCGCCGCGACCGGAAACGCCAACACCTTAGTGTAAACAAGCGACCACTTGATAGCTGCCGCAAATGCAAAGAGTGACTTCCGCCCAGCCACGGATATCAGCCTGACCCAGTAACCTGGAAACAGCTACCGCTCAGGACAGCCGGAACTGCCAACCGCCAATCAGCGGCCGGCAGTCACCAGTCACCAGTCACCAGTCACCAGCGTCACCAGCCGGCACCATCAGCCACCAGCCAGGCCACGGGGCACAAAGAGCCTGACGTGCCTTGCCTGATATCTGGGGCCGGCCGCTCCCAGGGGCGGGCCATTTATAAGCGCCACCCCGGGGGAGTCGGGACACATCACCCAAGGCAGTCATCGCAGACATACCACCCGAGGCAGCCGCCGGAGGCAGACCACCCAAGAGCACCGCCAGTAGCAGACCACCCGAGGAGTCGTCGTGGGCAGACCACCCAAGATGGTCGGAAGCACTCCGCCATAGAGAACAGTCGATGCCTGGTGAAGTGCAGTGAATGTGGACAATGATGGATTGAACTGTGAATTTCGCTCACGTGTGGGTCGACTGGGTCACTCCTGCCAGACAGCGAGAACGAAGCTGACAGCTCGAAATGTGAGTGGGTGGCAATGCACCTTTCACCTATCATGCAAACCATGTGACCCGTCCGTCACCGGTCGTTTTGTATATGTGATGGCCCCAGCCCGGGGGGGAAGTAGCCGTTTGGCCCGAAAAGGGTAAAATGGAGGGGCTAATTGTGGCGAACAAGGTTATTATGGGGAATAGTTTCAAGGTTGGTGGATGATACCTGAATGTTATCGTTTAGAAATGCATGGTTCAAGGTCGCTGTGCATGATACATGAATGTTTATAAGTTTAGAAATGAAATGTAGTAAGGAATACATAACCACGCACGCACCTTACTGATAAGAGTTTAAATGACGATGGAACCGGCTGGTTCCGGGAGAACGTAAATGAAGAGGGCAGATCTTCTGGCTCACCACATGCTAAATAGCCACCTTCTTTCGATTGGAATTTAAAGCATCTTAGGAGATCTGCTCGGGCCCTACGTCACTCAGCAGATAAGATGTACGAATCGAGAAGGTGGGAATACCCCTCCCCCACTCTCTCTCTCTCTCTCTCTCTCTCTCTCTCTCTCTCTCTCTCTCTCTCTCTCTCTCTCTCTCTCTCTCTCTCTCTCTCTCTCTCTCTCTCTCTCTCTCTCTCTCTCTCTCTCTCTCTCTCTCTCTCTCTCTCTCTCTCTCTCTCTCTCTCTCTCTCTCTCTCTCTCTCTCTCTCTATCTCTCTATCTCTCTATCTCTCTATCTCTCTATCTCTCTATCTCTCTATCTCTCTATCTCTCTATCTCTCTATCTCTCTATCTCTCTCTCTATATCTCTCTATCTCTCTATCTCTATATCTCTCTATCTCTCTATCTCTCTATCTCTATATCTCTCTATCTCTCTATCTCTCTCTCTCTCTCTCTCTCTCTCTCTCTCTCTCTCTCTCTCTCTCTCTCTCTCTCTCTCTCTCTCTATCTCTCTCTCTCTCTCTCTCTCTCTCTCTCTCTCTCTCTCTCTCTCTCTCTCTCTCTCTCTCTCTCTCACTCTCTCTCGATCTCTCTACCTCGCTCTCCACTCGCACGCCAAAAATCTGCTCCCCAAATCAACGTGTCGCCCGGCCGAAGGCGTCGAGTCGAGGGTTCTTGACCTTGGAAGTGCTGCGGCAAATACTTTCCGGGCACTGGGTCACTAAACCCTCGCACCACGTGTCTACGAGACTTCCACCTGCTTTAAATGGTGCGGATAATAGTACCGAACAACTAAACCCAGGAAGCTGATTACATATGGAACCGGGGATAACATTTCACTTAGAAAGGAATGAATGGACTTGAGACTCAAGTTAATTATAAAGGACGCTGTGATCCGTGGTGTGCGTTTTATGTCACGCCGAGATATGGCGGAGACTTTTAAGCGAGCAAGTAGCAAACTACGACAACAAACAAATCCCGTGACCCGACACAAGGTCGTCCACGCTCCCTTGTATCGCACTTTTGTCAATCGCATTGCGTCACGGTAACACAGAGCCCCTCAGCACATTACCGTTGCTAAAGGGAACACGAAGTTGAAAGTTGACCTTGTGGTGTTGCTGACCCTGGTCGACCTAGCTTGATCCGAGACACGGCATCTCCCTTTAAGTGCTGCTACCAGATGAATAAGTCGTACATTCGCGGCATACATTTTCGCACCATATGTATGGCTATGAGAACTCCTCACCACTTCAAATGTCCATGAGATATCGCAAAGCAGTCACGATGGGGAAATAACGTTACCATGAAATCGCTGGAAACTCGCCCTCAGGCTATGTACCTATCAGTACATGTATTCCCCTTGAATGTTAAGGGTCGGGTAAACATTCGGAGGTCTAAATGGAACCTTCAGTTGGTGTCGTTGAGAAACGAACAGTGCACTGACCATTAAGTGGCCAAACGTACTAGGTGCGAATGAGGGATTTAGCAGGGAATTAATTCCGGGTTCGTCCGATACTTAATGTAAAAGCTAGCCGGCAAGACAGGACAGGACGAACCCGACTACCGTCGGTGACGGAAAAACGTGAAACGACATACGCATTTTAGCGAGGAGACGGCCTGCAAGCCGCTCTTCTACGGGCGATAAATTCCATGGGCCCAAACATGAGCGACGAAAAGCCTCCGCACTCTTCTCTTCGGAGCAGACGGAGTATGGCTGATTGAAGACGAAAATGACGAAACACTGTTGGTTGAACCCCTGGGAAAGCGTGCCGAAAGGACTGGGTAATTCACAAGGCAGCTGGTTCACTTGAGAAATTCTAGGCCGCAAAAACCCTCCGGCCTGGTGATCCCAGAGCGCGGAAGGGCATCCCGAGGGTGGTCAGATCCGACGAGGTCCATGGGTAAGCTCGCAGGCAGCGGCACCCAATTTTGGGTCGGGATGAATCTGTGCGCACAGTTAGGTAAAAGCCAAAAACGGCTAGGTCGGTATTCCTTCCCCGTCTCAGCTATTCCAGCAGGTCTGGGCCTCTCGATTATGGCACAGACAGGGGAGATGAAGTTTGGCGTTCCGTAAGCCCCCAAGGATAGGACAGGCAGGGGATTTGAGGGTCTCCCGACCATGACCCCGGGCAGGATAGGGTAGAAAGACGATAGGGGGCCATCCCGACCGATTTGTGGCCCAGGACCACCTGTGGGGGTGCCCGCCGATTGCAAGTTAGAGCATGCAAGTACAGGCAAGGCGTTGACTCATTTAAGTGTAGGTATGTCGGCCATTATTACTCAAGCCCAGCATAAGACCATCAGAAACTAACGAAATGTCGCAACCCAGTGTCACCGAGCCTTGAAGGCAGTAAAGTAAATAGTATCATTCCCAACCAACAGTGTGGCGTCAGCCGGTCACAGTTGTGGACCTAAGCACGGGTAATTAACATTTAACCTTGGGCTAGAAAGCCCTAAGCAACGGTCTGAGGAAGTAAGACTCGCTGAATGCGCATGCACCACTGGAAGGGAAATTATCGGGCCAACACTTTTAATAGAGAGCGAATGTTCGGAATGAATGATGGAAATGAATGGACTACGTGGGAGCATGCATGACGTAGCTATGGGTAGTTAAGGACCAGTGGGAGCTGTTGGAACTCTGCGTACGCATCTAGCTGTCAGAAACCCTCGTTGCCAAAATTTGACCCAGGATAATTACCTAGGCCCTCAATTTGCCAGTCCGGTGACCCGTTGGAGCGTGCACGTGGATGACATGGAGGGAAACAAGCGGGGACTTTAACACTTAAAGAGGGCCCCGAAGCTGGACGAGGGCTGGTGACGGACGCATTTCCAACTCCAATGTCCGTCCATTACTCTTATGACCCCCTCCCCCCCCCCCCTCCTAGGTCTCTCCGAACATGCGGCTCCTCTATCCCTGGCGCCACGACCAAGCCAGGTTCACTCACGAATGGAAGTGGTGAAGTGAGAAGACTTGACCTCGCTAAATATAAATTTGTGTTAGGATAACGAGTTACGGGGCGCCGACAAGATGACAATACGACGAAGACAAGATGATATGACACGCTCAGACTGCACCTACTACAGCGAGGAGAGAGGCACACCGCTCGCTGTGGGCCGCCCCGGTTGGGGGCCGGCGGCACGCCGGAAGCGGGATCGGCGCGGGCCGAAGGAGTCGCCCGGCGCCCGTGAGCGTAGCGAACGTGGCCGCCGGCCGGCGGCCGCGCGGAAACACCTGTCACAAGGTCGCTTCGACGTGAACACCACCGCAGTGGAGCGAAGACTAACTACAACTCAGACTAAGACGACTGCTACTCAGACACCACTCAAGACCTAACCTGCTAGACGCAATAGCAACCCCCCCCCCCTTACCAACCCCCTTTCTACCAACCCCTCCCCTACCAACCCCTCCCCCAACCACCACCCCTACCTACCCCCACCACATCTACCCCTTCCCCATCCATCCCCCCACACCGACCCCGCCCCCGACCTCGCCGCTCTACAAAAGCCCAATGAATCTTATTGTGCAGCAGCTATTGGAGGTTGAATATAGTACGCTGCAAGCTATGTTTTCTGATTCCGACTCCGACCGGGAAGCTGACGCACAGTGGATAGCGATGGCTTGTATTGCTTCAGGAGCTCAAAAAGCATTTATTCCAGGGGCGGATCCAAACATTTACCAGGGCGGGGGAAGCAGGTACCCGTCTGGAGGAGAGTTATTTCCTCGGAGGGGCGCTGTTGCGGAAGTTCCTTGACGCTCTCGTTTAGAAGAATATTCATTAAGCGGGGGAAGTGGACTGCACTGGAGCATGCTGAATGAACGTCTTTTACTCTGAGAGGAGCAACTTGGGACGAAACACCGTTTAGCAAGGGGCACTCGAGTAGCACGGTGTACTCGGCGGGTTACCCGTTTGAGCAGGGGTGTTGCTTCCTTTATTTTTGATGGGGTAAGTGCCACTTAATGGTAGTTTGCCCTACCCCAACAATTTTTACTGCTAACATTGGACAATATGGAGTGTGCCCTCCAATCTATTTGGGCCTGACCACTACCTTCACATATCCCGCCCCCCCCCGCAAGAATTTTCATAAATTTAAACGCCCGTGCGTCAGAGGGAAACCACCTTCCCATGTGGAGTACACACGGAGCTCCTCCATCAGCCACTGATACATACATGGATGCAAACAAAAAGCATGGATGCATACCAGCAAGCATGTCCCGTCAAATGCATGCAAATTGGCATGCATGACAACCTACAATTTGCTCATCAAATTTAATACGCCGAGCTCCGATTTCCACTTGTGCATTGGATGCTCCCGAAGTGCACTGGCGACAAAGATAGTGTAGTGGGTGACACGAAACACGGGTGACTGCTCATATCCATCACATATCCCATGTCTCTTGGATTTCTTCCAAAATAGCTCTAAAATAAAGAAAGTGCGAGTTATATAACCCAATGATAGTGATCCTGGCCTAAGCCAGGTTAAAAAATTATTCGATGCTGTACGCCGCTGTTGCGGCACGTATTCCTTCGTATTCATCCTATTCCGTCGTATTCCTTCCTTAACCGCCGACCGACCGGATTAGGTTTTTCTCATACGGTGAAGATTAATCCGCGGGAACAGACCCAAGGATAGTTATACAGCTCGCACCGCGCTCAGACCAAAGCAAGGACCCAAGCAAGGCCCCGACCAAGGCCGTATACAGGCCCCGACCGAGTAAATATATAAACGACCTGGAGACTACCTAGAAGAGGCCCTAAATTTGCATTTTAAGGTACTTTTTGACTTCTTGGGATTTCTTTTCCTGGTGCAGTGTTTATGAATGTGGTTAGCATGATGTCACCACTCATTTCATTTGCAACTGCATGCTTTTCAGTGAGCAAACAAAGCAACACCAAAAAAGTTAATTCTCACTTCATGGTAATTGTTGAATTCTTGGAATTTGTTTTCCAATGCAATGTTTATGAATGTAGGTACCTGCCTAGATAGTTAACATGATGTGACCAATTATTGCAATAAATGTGTGCCTTAAGGTGCTTCATGAATTCTTGGAATTTATATTTCCAATATAATGTTTATGAATGCGACCAAGACTACCTATATGACCACTTATTTCCTGTGTAGATGCTTGCTTTTGAATTTGTACAAAATAAGGTAAATTTGGAGATCAAGGTAACTTGATTTCTTTGGATTTTTTTTAATACGATGCTTTTTGACGTGATTAAGACGATGTGACCAATCATTTTCTACGCAAATGATTACTTTTAAGTCAACGGCGGTCAATACAATTGATGACGTCGTAGGCACAGATCTGCGGCTTATATCCTCGATGCTTCGAGAAGGAAATTTTGAATCTCATGGCAGTGGAATTCCTTTAAAAAAAACAAACACTGGCAGACCTTGGAACAATTTGAGCAAATAACCTCGCTGGAACGGCACTGTGTTGTCGGAAAAAATATCAACTTGTGTGTTTAACCTCAAAAGAAAGCTAAATAATTATATGAGATACTGGAGCACATCCGGTGCACCATGAGGCTAAGCTTACCATTGACCTCTATATATAACTAGACGGCAGACTCGCCGCTCGCCGCACGCTCCGTGCCCTATTCCGGGCGGTGCCGGCTGGAGGCGGCCTAGCGGGGGTATATGGGCAAAAGATCGGGCGCGCCACCCGCGCTGACTCCACTTGGAACAAAATCCCAGATTACACTTGGCACGTCGACAACGTAAACGGCCCAAATAGGAAATGGGGCGCAGCCATACTCATTTCAAACAGGATACCTCACCGTCAAGTAACGTGAAATACTCCCCTGAATTGCGTAGCAGTCGGGCTCAAAATTTCCCATTGCCAAACCACAGTCATTTCACTATACATCTCGCCGTCAGCTGAAACCCCCACACCACAGGAGCTGAGCGACTTGCTGCTTTAGGCCCCTACACCAGTTCTCATTATGGGAGACTTTAATGCTAAACATCCCTCCTGGGGAAGCGACCAGACTGACGCTAGAGCGCGCGAAATTCACCAGTTTATTTCGGGCCACAACCTAGTACTTCTTAACACCGGGGTCGCCGCCCGCTACAACCCGACCTTAGAAGGATCGGACAGTTGCATTGACTTAACGTGCTGCTCCCAACGACTTAGCTCACTATTTGACTGGTCAGTTTCAGACGTTCCCGGGCTGAGCGACCACTACCCAATCACAATTACGCTCAGCACGGACGCTATCTACCACACTAAGCTATTTAGACAATCTTGGAATTTGAAAAGAGCGGACTGGGCTAAATTCGAGGAACAGGTGGACCTCAGCCTAACAACTTCAGAGACCAGTAAGATCGAGACAATCCTAAGGGTCATCAGCTCAGCAGCACGAGACTCAGTCCCAAAAAGTAACAAACCTAGGAAAAAGGCATCTACGCCATGGTAGACCCCGGACTGTCAAAGGGCAATCGCCGCACGGCGCGGATCCTACAGACAATTCAAAGGATGCGTGTGCGAAGCACACCTATCAGCATACAGACAATCTCAAAAACACTGCCGGTACACAATTCGAACAGCACGACAGAACTGTTGGCAGTCTTTTGCCTCTCAATTCAATAGGTTCACCCCTACCGGCAGAATCTGGGACCTGATGAAGCGTTTCAACCTGAAACGCCCACCACCAGGCCCCTTCCCCCAGCTGGCGGTGAAAGGACAGCACATCACTGACTCACAACAAGTCGTAGACCACTTTAACCTACACTACGCCAGCGTATCTGGCAGCAGCAACTACGACACCACTATAGTAAGCGCTCTAGACGCCCTTGCCTCCAAAGCAAATTTTAGCTCTAGCAATAGAGAAATCTACAATCAGTCGTTTACTATACACGAATTACACCTTGCCCTCAGCAAGTGTGGAAACACGTCGGTTGGGCCGGACGACATCCATTACCAGTTTCTTAAACAACTTAGCAAAAACTCCCTAACGTACCTACTAGCGGCCATAAATGAACTGTACCAAAGCGACACGTTTCCCGCATCCTGGCGAGAGAGCGTAGTCA
>JAOTOM010000878.1:0-49698 GCA_034440615.1 Ashinkailepas kermadecensis | reverse complement strand
CCAGAAAGTCTGCTTCGCTCAGACTGCCCAGCCTGGCACATCAGTGGCACCAGAGCATCGTCAGATGCGAGCAGCGCCTGCAGGAGCTATATTGGTGGTCTGGCATTGATCGAGATGGTGGAGGCAAGAGCTGTGAAGTCTGCGCCACTGTGTATGGATGAGACGGCGGTACTTCGACATACTCCAATGCATTCAGTGCCTTTACCAGCGGCAGCCTGGAACAAGATAGGGCTGGACTTTATTGGACCTATGGATGCAGCCCACGCTCAGCGATATGCCGTAGTCCTGGCATCCGACTTCTCCCAAGTAGGTAGACGCTGGATTTCGCTCGAGTCAAACTGTCACGCGTGTATTGAATTTATCGAGGTCTTGGCGTCACGCAAAGTATACCCCAGGGAATTGCTGTTCGACAACGGCACGTACAACATATACATTTTTTCTCAGAAATTACCTGCAGAGTGTGGGTGTAAGTCATATCCGGGCCCCACGCTACCAACAGGGAGCATCTGGGACAGTAGAACGGTGCAATCGCGCCGTGAAGGCGACGTTGCAGGCACCTGACCAACGAGGGCTTGACCGCCGGGCGTGTCGGCAGCGGCTCCTGCAACAGAGCATGAACATTCAAAACGCCGACTGGTACTGGTACCAGCACTGGGACCAGCACGGATACGGCGCAGCTGCACCACAGGAGGCAAATCTGCACAGGGTTGCACGGCATGGTGGCCAGTCTAGCTACTCAAAGAGAGACGTCCTCTCTGGCGGTGAGGCGACGCGCTGCGGACAGTCAAGGAAGCAGGAGTATACTGGACACAATATGTCACAAACAGGTGCCCCACTTCCGTTTCTGTGAATGGATCCGATACAAACCGAAAAATAGTATTTCTTGAAATGCCATATCACACTTAAAATAAAATAGACACAGCAAATTCTCCTTCTGGTGATTCTTTGGAAAGCACACATCAGAAGTGACAGTTCTTTAAAATCGCGCCACCTAATAGTGGCAAGGGAGCTCCATCGGTGTTAAAATAATGGTTTTTCTTCCAGGTGTCAGGTGTTGAAATGAGCACAATAGAATGTTGAAAATCTGCATGGAATTAATTTCAATGAGAAAAGGTGTATGCCCTGGAAAGTATTTTTTGAGCCAACAGAGTGCTGTGGCTACACCCATGTTTGTTTTGAGATACAAAACAAAAAAGCAAACATTTGCAAGGCATGTCATTTTAGTCTTGTGATTTGAGTCTTTAGTCATTTGAGTCTTATGACTAAAATGTAAGTTATGAACAAATGATTTAAACATGCATCCGATACATATACTTCCGATACTTCGTGTATACTATGCCATGACACAAAGTAGAGAGTAAAAACACAGCATAAGTATTCATGCTTAGCATTACAATTGTCAAATTATCAGCTGCCAGTCAATAAAGAATGAGGGGTACTGAAGCTATTTACAAAAAACCAATGAAAATAACTACAAGTAAGTATTATTGATGTGAAAGGATACTTACCTGTGTCTAATGAAATCAGAGAATTATATATATACATACATACATACATACAGTGAATATAAGTATATAGTATATATATATATATATATATATATATATATATATATATATATATATATATATATATATATATATATATATATATAAATATAATATATATATATATATTAGCCTGGTCCAAACATACATGGTGATTTTAAAAGTTTCAAGGAAGTGCGCTTCACAAGTTTATTTTTATTCCACTATATGTGCCTGTATTGTGTGCCAAATTTTGACGATGTCATGCATATTTAAAGGTCGCGCAAAATCTCATCTTTGGTTTCTCTCTTTTGCAGATGGCCTCCTCAGCACCGAGTACGCCAAGTGGACCAGAATGGTGGTTATTATGGAGTACCCTTGAGTTTTTCTCAACTGCACGGCTTCCAACGCGAGGTGACGTACTTCGCATGTCACAATTCTTTCACCTGAAGCAGAAATTGCTTTTCCCGGAAAGCTTCAAGAAGACCCGTGAAGCCTGCTGTGCCATCTGACGAGGGCAGGGATCCCTACCCTGCGGTTGGATTCCTGTGTGAAGAAGTTCATGGAGAGTTCATGCGGGAATACCTCAACCCGAAGTCTGCGGGTTCTTTGAATGTCGTTAACGATGCAGCAGGAGCTGTTTCTCTCATCCACACCTTCAGGCATCAACACATCGCTGACCAAGGATGAAGAGCAGAAACAATACCTACTCTGCCTCGTGGCTAATCACCGGCGCCGCCTCCCTGCTCCGACCAAGGGGGGACTGATGAAAGAGGGTAGATGCTGAATTGTAGAGGGACAGGTTGAAGTCCCACCTCATTTAGTCATTCAAGTTGGCACGATGAAGCATTATTATTTATTAAGGTTATTTTGTGTTCATAGAAAATAGGAGCTATGCTATGCGAGAGAAGAACAAAAATTAGCATCCCTTCAGTTTCTTATCTGTCGGAAAAAAGATACCTTTTACGCGACCCCTAAAATTAAACGATAATTCCTGAAAATTGGTCTATATGTTATTTATGAACAGTGTAACAAAATAAAACTTGTGGAGCTAACAATTTTTCAACTTTCCTTTTTTGGACCAGGCTAATATGTATATATGTATGTATATATATATATATATATATATATATATATATATATATATATATATATTCATATATATAGTCATATATATAGTCATATATATTCATATATATATTCATATATATATTCATATATATTCATATATATGTTCATATATATGTTCATATATATGTTCATATATATGTTCATATATATGTTCATATATATGTTCATATATATGCTCATATATGTTCATATATATATTCATATATATATTCATATATATATTCATATGTATATTCATATGTATATTCATATGTATATTCATATGTATATTCATATATATATTCATATATATATTCATATATATATTCATATATATATTCATATATATATTCATATATATATTCATATATATATTCCATATATATATTCATATATATATTCATATATATATTCATATATATATTCATATATATATTCATATATATATTCATAAATATATTCATATATATATTCATATATATATTCATATATATATTCATATATATATTCATATATATATTCATATATATATATATTCATATATATATACATAATTTATCATCTGAGATACTTATAGTGACATGCTCTAGTAGTAAAACCAACCTTGGTGACCTGGGGTCAAACTGCGACATTCAGGGCCATGTAATTTGATGTGCTGCATCCTTGATAGCCATGATGTTCCTAACATCATGAACATCAAATCTGGTATCAAGCGGTAGCCTGTGGTGAACACTCGAGTAGCATTTCAAGTCAAGACATGTAAAGTTCAAATGTCTGATTGAGTGCTTTGATGACCTCACCTTTCTTCCCTATGACTTAAATTTATAGAACATGGATGTCATTCGACGTTGCTTGTTGTACGGCATCACAAAAAAATATACGCATATATATACATGTATGCATCTATACATCTATATATATTTATATATGCATACATGTATAATGTATGCGTATGCATACACATACACATATATATATATATATATATATATATAGTGCACACAATCATATGGCTCCTGAGTCTGATACCAGTGAGTCGGATCTGAATTGATACAAATATATGTCAGTCTGTTTGAGTTGCAAGCCAAGTCATACTTTGTGGGCTCTGAGTCTGAATTGAGCCAATCAAATAATTTTGACCTGCTCTGAATCATGAGTTGAATCAGGTATCAAGATCTATGAGTCACATGTGAGTCGACTAAAAGAAATTGGGTAGAGCACAAGTCTGCATGCTACAGTAGGTAGGCACACTTCAACTTAGGCTTACTTACCTAGGTGCCTAGGTAAATTTGCAGTATAAGGCATCATTTTTTAGTTTTGGGAATTTTTATTTGGTATACCATGTTTATGAATGTGGCTAAAATGGTGGGACCAATTATTTTCTGTGCGAATGCTTACTTTTCAGTTTGCTAGCAAAATAATCCAAAAAGGCAGTGTTGAGTTAGGTAACATAGCATAAAAAGAAATGTTAAACAAATAAAACACAAATGGAACATAACCTAACTTAGAACAAACTAGCAAAACTTTGGAGAAAAGAAATAAAATTAAAAAAATTAAAATACCAAGCAAGTTATGTTCTGGTAATTCTCAACATGAAAAAACTAACTCAGCCTTGCTTAACCCAAGCTGTTTGAAAGAAAAAAATCCTTTTTAAAGAACCCTGGATTCTTTGACAACACATTCAACCACTAGGTCATATATCGTCTCCAGCCTATGGATTATAATCTCACTGATTGGTTGCCTATGGATTCAGTAATGCTGCGGGTGGCAAGATTTGAACCAACAATCTTGGGATCGAAAGTCTGATACTCCACCAACCGAGCTACTGTGGCCAAAATTAGAGTTTTTTTCATTATTTTTGGTAAACTTTCAGTTATTATTGTGCTATAAGGTGGTAGGAAGAAAAGTTTTGACACACATTTCCTCCATAAAGCAAACAAATGTGTCAGGTTTGGCTAGGTTAGGCTGGTTTACATTTTTTTCATTGGGAAGTGTTTCAATTTTTTTAAATTCACACATAAAATAAATCCTATCATCATCACATTCATAAACATGGTAATCCAAAGATAAATAAAAAAAACAAGCAAAAACACCCTATAAAACAAATTCACATGTGCCCAGGTACCTAGGTGCCTAGATAGGTAGGTATCTAGGTACCCAGGTACCAGGTACCTGGGTGCCTAGATACCTACCCAGGTGCCTAGGGTACGTACCTGGGTGCCCAGGTATGTACCTGGGTGCCTAGGTACATACATGGGTGCCTAGGCACCTACCTGGGTGCCTATGTACATACCTGTGTGCCTAGGTATGTACCCAGTTGCCTAGGTACCCACCCAGGTGCCTATGTACCTACCTGGATGCCTAGGTAGCTACCCGGGTGCCTAGGTACCTACCTGGGTGCCTATGTACCTACCTGGGTGCCTAGGTACCTACCCGGGTGCCTAGGCACCTACCTGGTGCCTAGGTACCTACCTGGGTGCCTAGGGACCTACCTGGGTGCCTAGGAACCTACCCTGTGCCTAGGAACCTACACCGGGTGCCTAGGGACATACCATAGTGCCTAAGGATCTACCCGGGTGCCTAGGAACCTACCCGGGTGCCTAGGAACCTACCCGGGTGCCTGGGTCTATATCAGAACCTCTAATGCCCAAAACCGATAATGCTTCAGAACCTATAATACTCAAAACCTATAGTGCTTCAGAGCCTCTAAATAGTCGTCTTGGGGGAATTTTCAATACCTATAATACTCAAAACCTATAATGCCTCAAACCACATAATGCTTGGAACATATAGTTGTTCAGAACATATAATACCCAAATCCTATAATGCTTCAAAGCCTCTAATACTACGTCCTGTGGGAACATTCAAAACATATAATGCTCAAAACCTATAATGCTTCGAAACCTATAATGCTCAATTCCTATAATGCTTCGTTGCAACTAATATTCAGAAAGCATAACTCTGGAAACAGCTAGTGCTTCAAAACCGCTAAAGCTCAAAGCCTATAATGCACAGAATCTATAATGCTCAGAGCCTATAATGCTCAAAACCTCTAATATCAGCTGACAACTGCATGCCATTATCACCCTTATCAGTTTACTTCACATCTCCACCGTACTCTACCAATACTCGCGCCAGGTACAGGGCTGTAATACAGGTCCTTCAAGACGGAAATCGGTGGAAGGTGAACTCGTGGGCCAATCACTAGTCGGAATTTCAGAGGAATGCGGCGGCTTCAATGTCCCGTATGTTTCCAGGGCGGCGCTAATATCAGCATGTTCCCCCCGCGGTTTCTCATTCCTAGCTGGTGTGTGGTGGTGTGGGATTCCTCCCTCAAGGCATCTGATGATATGTTCGGTGCTCCAGAGCCATTTTCCTGACCCGGACATTTATTTTTTTAATCCCTCCATATTTTGGAGGGCTCCGGCTTGATTTTTTTTCGGATACCAATGCGATTTTTGGGGTCACACTGTGCTTATGTGGGGCCCTAGACGCCATTGGGGAGCTGCAACTTTTGGGTGCCCGGCGCGATCTTTTGGGCCCCCAGTGCGATTTTGAAGGGCTGAGACCCGACTCTTTTTAGTCCAATGTAATCTTTTGTATCCCGACGTCATGTGATTGGATCCCTAGCGCTAGTTTTAGCGACCTCGACACTTTTTGGGGTCCAATACGTTTTGGAGGCTTTTGGCGCCATTGTTGGGGTCCCAGAGTGATTATCCATGTCCGTGTCCGTCTCCGTGTCCGTGTCCGTGTCCGTGTCCGTGTCCGTGTCCGTGTCTCGTGTCCGTGTCCGTCCGTCTCTGTCTCCGTCTCGTCTCTCCGTCTCTGTCTCTCTGTCTCTGTCTCTGTCTCTCCATCTCTCCATCTGTCTGTCTCTCTATCTCTCATCTGTCTCTCCATCTGTCTGTCTGTCTATCTGTCTCTCTCTCCATCTGTCTGTCTCTGTCTGTCTGTCTGTCTGTCTGTCTGTCTCTGTCTGTCTGTCTGTCTCTGTCTGTCTGTCTGTCTGTCTGTCTGTCTGTCTGTCTTCTCTGTCTGTCTGCCTCTCTGCCTGTCTGTCTATTTGTATCTGTCTCTCTGTCTGTCTGTCTGTCTGCTCCATTTAGGTACTGTCCCTAGATACCATGCTTCTTAAAATAAAATATAAGTATCAAATGTTAAGCGCTACATCCTGACAGGTTATGTAGTCCATGTCCTGGGCAACATGGCGACTTTGGCAATAGGCGCGCTATTGGTCCAATACATAATCTCTGCCATCGCCTAAGGAAGCAGGACCTCGGGTAGCATGTTAGCTGGGTGGGCAAGTGTCCTTCCAGTAGAATCAGCTTGAACCCAATCGGTTGAGTGTATCCACCCAGCTAAAATCAGTAAAATAATAAGGCAGCTGGAAGACAAAGGTAGTCCGTGAGATCAGGCGCCTATCTCGCCAATACCGTTGCTATTCCGAACAGCTGTGTGGCTTGAGAATGTAGGCACCCTTTTGGGCCATTCGGGCAACGTTCTTCGTAATATGCGGAAAATTACTGGCTATATATGCTCCTCTACTGAGATGAAAAGCATCTTTCTAGGCACTTAGGTGCTTTGAGAATGCAAGCGTCATCCTGGGTCAATCCGTGCTCTCATCTCGGGGACATTTCGGATCTGAGATGGAACCTCACTAGTTCACTTTAGCACTTAGGGGTCTTGTTCTTCCGTCACGGGCACTTTCAAATCGAAAGATCATCCCAGCCCTCTCTGACCATCAGGCACCCTGTTTATTCCTCAGCTGTTAGAGGTCCGCTTCCGCTGAGATTCCTCTTTCCAGCTGGCATAGGCATTCCACAGGGACACGGAGCACATAAAACAGCACCCCTGAACAGGGGTGTTGTTTTATGTATTTCGTTATTTTTGGGAAAAGATCTCTGTTTCATGACATTTTTTTTCGTCACCCCCCCACATTCAGAAACTTCTGGCTGCGCCACTTCCTAATTATGCCACTGAAACGTAGCATGATGAGTATTACTGGACAAACCTGGGCATCCTCAAAATCTCCCCCCCCCGATACAAATTCTAGGTACGTCATTGGTCTTCAGCGTACGCATACCTATTCCATGCAAGGGAACACGAGCGCCAGGTCTCCTCTACTTCAGCCCGGCAGCGGTCAAAGAGGAATAATCGGCCACAGCACCTATTAAAGCTGGATCCGCCCCTGTGGTACTTAGACACTGAAATTGCCTATTCGTAAAACCAGTGACTCAGCTTAGAAATCACCGACAAGTAATTGCCTATTCGTAAAACCAGTGACTCAGCTTATAAATCAACGACAAGTAATTTAATTCAGGGAGCATTCACTCCAATATCCTGCTCTTCACAAGCCAAATGCATGAACGCGGCCAATGCGGCGAGCAATTCATGTCCTACACTCACATGTGTCGCCGCTCTGGCGGATACACCTGGAAGCTTTCGGGCGGTGTCTCCCATTGGTAGACTACGGTGGAGGCGCGGAGTGAACCGTACGGCCGATTATAGCATGCGGTCGTCAGCTGATATTATAGGTTTTGAGCATTATAGGCTCCGAGCATTATAGATTCTGTGCATTATAGGCTTTGAGCTTTAGCGGTTTTGAAGCACTAGCTGTTTCCAGAGTTATGCTTTCTGAATATTAGTTGAAACGAAGCATTATAGGAATTGAGCATTATAGGTTTCGAAGCATTATAGGTTTTGAGCATTATATGTTTTGAATGTTCCCACAGGACGTAGTATTAGAGGCTTTGAAGCATTATAGGATTTGGGTATTATATGTTCTGAACAACTATATGTTCCAAGCATTATGTGGTTTGAGGCATTATAGGTTTTGAGTATTATAGGTATTGAAAATTCCCCCAAGACGACTATTTAGAGGCTCTGAAGCACTATAGGTTTTGAGTATTATAGGTTCTGTAGCATTATAGGTTTTGGGTATTAGAGGTTCTGATATGTCCCCGTTCCAAGCATTATATGGTTTGAGACATTATAGGTTTGAGTATTATAGGTATTGAAAATTCCGCCAAGACAACGATTTAGAGGCTCTGAAGCATTATAGGTTTTTAGTATTATAGGTTCTGAAGCATTATCGGTTTTGGCATTATAGGTTCTGATATAGACCCGTTTCATCTCTGACATTCTTCATACAAAATGAGCGCACCGAACGTTCCACATCCCTCTGCGCTAGTAGCTAAGGTTAAAAAAACCTTTATTGGTCTTCCCTCACCCCTCGGATATGTAGCTGGAGTTGGAAGAGGGTAAGTATGCACCGCTGCTACTCTGTACGCTTTTATTTTCTGTATGTTCGCACCGTTGAATGCTGATATTGTTATTAGTTAATTGGACAAGTAAAATACAGATTACAATGACACAAGATGATATATTCGGAAAAGGAACACCAATGTTTCGTTTTCACCTAATGAAGGCATAAATCCAAAACGTTGGTGTTTGTTTTTCGAATATATCATCTTGTGCCATTGTAATCTGTATAATGCTGATATTACTTGTGTCAGTATGGGAGGGTCTAAAATGCCAATTTTTTGCCTGATGGATGATCTCAGTCATTATGAAGTGGATGTCATTGAAAGTTCCAGTAATATATGTTTTTAATTAATGTAGTGGTATTGACCTACAACTGTAATGAATATTTGGTGGTGTGTAAAGAACATGCGACACACCATCGGAGATAGTTGAGGAAATAAACATCTCTGCAGTTAGCATGCTCTACATCGTGTACCCGGCCCAGGCTATGCTGACGATTGGCGCAGTTGGTTAAGGTGTCCGCTTTCCGTACAGCTGGTGATGGGTTCGAATCTCGGCGGAGTCACTTTTTTAACCTGATCACACAATCGTTAGCGGTCAGGGCTGTTGGTTAATGTTGCACTTTAGATTACTTTACACTATCATGAGTTGCTTGATTTAATAATATTTGCCCATGAAAGTAAAGAGGGAAATACTTAATTAAAGCCCACTCATGCGGCTTTCTTTACCTTTCGGCCGACAAGTACTGCCAAGGTTAGTGATTTGTAAAAAGGTGTACAGTGAAATCACAGGAGTCAGGGAAGTGACGTCACAGGAGTCGGGTGTTGATGTGTTAGGTTAGGTTAGGTTGGGTTAGGTTAGGTTAGGTTAGGTTGGGCTAATTTAGGTTAGGTTATGTTAGGTTATGTTAGTGCCCGTCATCGACACCCGACTCCTGTGACGTCACTTCCCTGACTCCTGTGACTTCACTGTACACCTCTTTGCAAATCACTAACCTTGGCAGTATATGTTGGCCGAAAGGTAAAGATTAGGTAAATTTCCAGAACTAGGTAAAATGCGATTTTTAGGATTTTTTTTTGAATACAGGGTATCTTAACGTAAAAATCATGATGCGACCACTCATTTTCTCTGGAAATGATTACTTTTAAGTCAGCGACTTAAAAGTACTTTTAAACCAGCGTGTTTTGACACGCCACATTACAAAACACTTCCACCTGCACCTGCTCGTGCGAAAATAGCAGGGCCTCAAACAATTTGGACAAATTACCTCGTTTGGAAGTACACCGTGTTTTCTGAAAAATTCTAAGCTTGCCTGATTATCTTCAAAAGAAAGTTTAATAATTTTGTGAGGAACTGGACTGCAACCGGCACACAATGAAGCCATTATTACACTGCCGTGTTCTGCTTACGGTCAAGAGTTCAAAAATTAAATATGAATATATAAATAATACAAAAAAATAAAATAACCTAACCTAACCTAACCTAGACTAAGATAACGTAGCATAATATATAAAATATATTATATCATAATATAATCTAACCAAACCTAACCTAACCTAACCGGAAAACCAGAATTATCCGAAACAAATTTTTCGGCCATGACGTCATCAAATATATTTAAATAAAATAATACAGCATCGCAAGGAATGTCAACGCCACCCTTATCGACGGTGGCTGGCGCGGCGTGTTGCGAGCATATGCATTCTCGGAGATAATGCCGAATTAAGGCAGAGACATAAGGTTTTCGATGTCAAAGAGTATCAAATCGAGTGCCTGAAGTGTTGAATGTCTTCTTTATCACGTCTGTGACACACCAGGTACGGATAATTATACGCGATGTGCTATGTTTGCAGAGTGAAGATTATGGTCGTGTATTTGTTTGCCAACTGAAAAGTAATCATTTGCGGAGAAAATGAGTGGTCGCATCATGATTTTTACATTAAAATACCCTGTATTCAAAAAAAAAATTCCAAAAAATCGCATTTTACCTAGTTCTGGAATAATACCAAAGATTAACAACTCATGCAATGAATGTCCAATTGGACCATTTGGAATTGTCATCATGGAACTTTGTCTCTGGAAGGAAACGTTGCATCCATATCCAGTTGAAGTTGTTTATTTCAACGGCCCGGTTCTGTACGCACCACATTCAGTTACATTTTGAGTGCAAGCAACGCTACCATAGGAAGTGCAGAAGATACCCGGTCAACATGCCTCTCACATAATGCTCACCGGGGGGAGTTTGGGCACCTAAGATCGGAAACTAGAAGCACAAAATTTGGAGGAATTACAGCTGTAGTGAATTTGCTGCAGTATGCATTTCATGACCCCAGGTCAATGTCTTCAGGGTCAAATAAGGTCACAATCGGCCTCCACTCCACCCCAGCCGGCACCACCTGTACATACAGAAAGTATGCACGTTCCACTGCCGAACAGTAGATAGAGACCGTTCATATGTACTCTTGCTACGTACGCTGGTACAGACTGCGTGCTGTCGTTACGGTCGGTAGTACGGACCCATCGTGCGATCGTTATGGCCAGTGTTAATATTTTCCTGTAAATGTCTTTAAATCACCCCTAAATGGCATTTAAATGCTGTAATCACAATAGAAAATACCGACGGACGATCTCAGCAACTACTATACCAATTTTCATAAAAATGGCTCTGAAAGAAACTTAGACATCGATTTGGGGACATTTGAGACATTTCCATCCAATATAAACAGGTAGAAAGTCACGAAATGAGGGATTGACATTCAAGATTTGCCTGATGGACAATCTACGAAAGTAATTTACAGAATTGTGCCAAACACACACTGATCAATGTCTTTTCACAGTATTAGATCAGTTGAGGCAGTTAAGAGAAAAATGAACATATGAAATGTAGAAATTCATCACATCACAATTCAACTAGAGATGGGTTACATCGCAAGTCAATTAAAGGTGGGTAATGGATTTGTTGTGTTGACACGTTGACACATCTACCTTGAACCCATCTCTAATTGAATTGTGATTTATTTTAGATAAGTTTATTTTAGAACCATTTTCACTAACATCGGTGTAGTAGTTACTGAGATCGTCCATCGGGCATTTTCTATTGGTGTGATTACAGCATTTCAACACCATTTGTGGGCGATTTAAAGACATTTAAAGGAAAGTATTAATTACAGCTGTTGGTCAAAACCACTACATTAATTAAAAGACATTGATTACTATACCTTTCATCCCAATTTGCTTTGTGATCGCTGAGATCGTCCATCAGGCAACAAAAGTGGGCATTATAGACCCTCCCTATCAGTATGGACTGGTCACCTAGTGTTCCATTATTTAAAAAGTTATTAGGTAGGTACCTAGGTACCTGTTTGCTTTCATATATTATTTCACATCCAAGGTTTGTGAAGACATGATCAGCATTGCATTATGTAACATGAAAGAAATTTAGTAATTGAAGAATATTATATATATTTCAGATACAAGATAAGTTAATCACACATTTTGCCTTGGTAAAGGAAAACAGTTAGGCTTCTGGGTATTATTGTCAGGAAAGGTGTTTTTTTTGTGTGATTTTTTTGGAATTTTTCTTCAGAATACCATGTTTGTGAAGGTGACTAAGATGATGGGACCACTTATTTTCTGTGCAAGTGGGATTTAAAAAAAAGAAGATTTTTTCTCCAAAATTGTCCAACTTAAAAAACCTAAATTAACCTAACCTAACCTAACCCACTTGTTTGCTTTATGGAGGTAAATGCATGTAGAAGCTTTTCTTGTTACAACCTTAAAGCAAGCAAGAAGCAAGAACCAAGAAGTTTCCAAAACAATTCCAAAAATATTCCCCAAAATTTATTTTTTTCTTCAAAAGCAGCTTAGGTTAGGTTAGGCTGGGTTAGGTTTCTTTTTAATTTTGAGAATGTCCAGAAAATAAATTGCTTGACATTTTTCTAATTTTGTGATCCAAAGGTAGGTTATGTTGCTTTTTTAGCATTTCTTTTTATGCTATGCTACCTAACGCAAAGTCCCTTTTTGGCATTATTTTGCTTGCAACCTGAAAAGTAAGCATTAGCACAGCAAATAATTGGTTCCATCATCTTAGTCATCTTCATAAACACAGTATTCCAATGAATAATTTAAAGAAACTCCTTTTAAGACAAATTTACCTGCTTCTGTTTCAAGTAAATTTCTGCTCTAAGGTCTTTTATGAATTTTTAATATTTTTTTCCAATGCAACATTTATGAATATGATTCAGATGATGTGACCACTAATTTCCTCCACACATGTTGTTCATCAGTTGGCAATCAAAATAACACCAAGAAGGTGACTTGGAGTTAAGTAATATAGGTTTAAACCAGAAAATGTAGCATAACCCAGCCTAATATCTCTCTGAAGAGGAGCCAAGTGTTGAAACATTTCTTACTTGTTTGTTGGATATTGTGCTTTAGGCTATTCATGAGACAAGTTTTGCATACATTTTACCTCAGGAAGCAAACAAATGGGTTAGGCTTGTTTAGGTTAGGTAATGCATCTTTAGGTGAACAAAATTCAAGCTTTTTAAACTTCTCAACAATTGTTTGATTTCTCATAAAAACAGGTGAGCCTAGGTTAGGGATTTTTAGTTTTTGAATTGAGATACAAATTTTGAGAAAAACTTTGTATTGAGAACAAATTGAGAGAAAATTGTCTAAATATTTCCACTTTATAAAAACTAACTTTGTTTTAGGTGAGTTATGGAAACAGTGGTTTTATTTTCCATTTTTGGAAATTACTTCCATAATTGGGAATGCTGTTTTCCGAAAATGGGAACTCCAGGAACTATTTGATTTGTTAGAATACACGAAGGGTGTATTTTATGGATAAAATACAAGTTTAAAACAAAACCATGGTGAAAAGCACTTAAAATAACAACATATTAACCTACTTCAACAGAAGATATTTCCCTCATACACTGTAGCTGACTTTAACAAATATTAAAAATATACTTCAACCAGTGTTTCCTTAGGTGCAATGCCCAACTGACATAATAAGGTGCTACCATATTGATGAATGCAGCTGCAACATGCGATTTTCTTGAATTCATGCTAAAAGCTACTTTTTTGTCATTATTTTAGCTGCTGACTGAAAACCAAGCATTTGTAAGAAAATGAGTGGTCACATTATGTTAAATGAGCCTGCAAAGTATGGCACCTTCAACAAGATCTTGTAGTTGTAGGGTGGATGGCCAGCAGTACAGCTGTGGTATTGCTGGTGTGGTGATTGGTGTGGTGATGGTACCTAGTGTGGGCAGGCACCATCCATTGATACTTACCACACTACTTCACAAATCACTTGTGTGTGTATTGTATAAATCGCTTCTGTGTATTCAATCTCCCTGGTGCAGATTTTTGGCCTCCTGATGTGTTTTGGTGCATATTTTTTTGGTGACTGGTGCACCTCTGAGCAATTTGCCATATTTTGCAGTCTGGATGTTGACCACATTCATGAGCATTGCATTGGAAAAGGAAATTCCAAGAATGAAAAGATTGAGTGAAAGCACACATTTACTGATACTTGTTGTCAAAATTTCCCAAGTTAGAAGAATCTAGCCTAACCAAACATAACACCTTTGCAAACTTTTTGGAGGTAAAATGTGTAAATATTGTCTTGTAAACACATTAGAGCACAATTATTAGATTTTACTTCAAATTTTTTAGATAAATTAATTGGAGAAACAGGTTGGGCTAGGTTAGGCTGAGTTTATTAGGTACCACCCCTGCCTGGGGACACCACATTAGGTAAGCCAACTCTCATGGGTTGATTTGCTTTGATAAAAAAGAAGAAATGAAATACTACATGCAAGCCATTTTTATGAAGGATGTGAAATAAGGAAGAAAACAACTAGAGGCCTAAGTTTACAGTACAGCAATCCAATATCAACAAATCATATCGGAGTCAACCTCAACTTGAAACTAATTGTAAATTTGAAATGGTCAACTGTTATACCTATTTTTTTTGGGCAGGCTGATCAAGAAGGGTACCTAAAGATAGGCTGCATACCATGATAATTGACTATTCTTTTAGTGGCATATTTATCAATTTTCTATAAATCTTATCTGAGGGGTCCTAGGCTGATTTTGGAGTAGTTGGCATCTGTAATTAACCTGCAACATGCTAAAAGTTCATATAAAAAACTCAAGTTTTCAGAAAGCCTCTAGATTTTAGAAATATATATGCCTGGTGGGACTGCACAGTGCACTCATCTTAGATCTTAGATCACTTAGATCTTATCTTAGATCTTAGATGGGTGCTACCAATGTTCTGAAAAGTTCTGAATGGAAAGGAAGCATGAAAAGTTGTATGACTGTGCCACTTATGTGTTCTGCCATTATCTAAAAATTGTCACCCACTGGTACTGGCTGCCTCCACACAACTGAATACAATCCAAAAATAAAGTTTGTTGGGGAAGAGTGGTCTAGGGGTAAGATGCTCGTCTCACAATCGAAAGGTTGTGTGTTAGAGTCTCACCTGTCGCTACTCTTCGCCCGCGACCAATCGGCGTGAGAAATTGGCGACGCTACATGACTCAACGGTCGACGTGTCGTAAAACCAATAACCAACCAAAGTTTGTTGCCAGTCACAACAGAGTAAATTGATACTTCAAAGATGCACCATGCAAAATCCTGCTAAAGTACATTAAGATTCAGCAAGGCACCAATGGAAAGAGGAAATTCCCTCTGCAAAGATCATGTGATCCATCATCTGTATGTGGCACTTACCGCATTTTACCCTACAGACACTACTGATTGATGTTATAACACGCCTCACTAATCTGGAACGAGACGGGAAAAGCGTTCGTCTGCTGGGTACCGAGCCATGTCGGAATTTATGGAAATGAACGAGCCGATTCCGCAGCTAAATGAGCAGCCCAGAGATCCCCAACACCTATTCTCTCACTTCCAGCTAGGGACCATATCTCTGGAATCTTATCATGCATGAATGCTAAGTGGCAGATGAGTTGGAACGCACAGTGCAACAATAAGCTGCATTCAATAAAATCACAACTTGGGGACTGGTCATCATGCCATCTCAAATCCAGGTGTGACGAGGTGACTCTATGTAGACTACGGTCCGGCCACACACACGCTACTCACCAATACCTCTTCTGCGGGAAAGACAGACCCAAGTGCCCCCGCTGTCTGGAAGCCCTCACGGTGCGACATGTGCTTTATTCGTGCCAACCCCTTTCAAGGGAGCGAAGGTTGTTCTTTGGAAATAGTACCGGACATTTAACATATCGCGACATTCTAGCTGATGACTCGCAAATTATTCATTCTGGTAATATCTTTAGATACCTAAGAGCGATAGGATTTCATTCTATATTCTCACCATAGTAACACGATAGGATTGTATAATGTTAAATGAACGTAATAGGCGCTAAATGATCACAATTTTGGTCGAGGCGCCCTCAAACCCAAATAACTAACTAACTAAGCATCTGTATGTATTACATGATGCAACATCAGCAGCTTTAATATGATCCAGCATCCATATATTGTCTGTTGTCCCACATTGATGAAGTGCTTTTCTGAGCATGGTTAAGAAAATAACATGACATATAGAGCCAAACTAACACTGGATATATTTTGGCCACTGGCCTTTGTCAGCAGTAACCTTTTTAAAGCACTCCATATACACCTTGTGACTAAGCACATTAATGCACCTTGATTCTCTCATTACATAAATATATGGATATCTGCAGAATGCACACACATAGAACATAGGCCCATGTTTAGATGAACATGATTCCTCTACAATTACATCAGTGCAAAATTCAGGATAGCATGAACATCAGCCATCCTCTCACAGGAGCAGATGGCTAGGCTGACTGAACTTAATAAGATTAGCAGACTGGTCCTCCAAGGGGCTGATTGATGTGACTGTGAAGGAATTCTTTACATTTTGGTGTGGTTTTACTAGATCCAACATCAGTATGCCACATATTTTCCAGCATCTAGGCTTTATGCAGTCAAATATTCAGGGCTTAGATCATGCTATGCCAGATCGGATTAGATCTTCATTTGTCTAGTCTTTTTGTTGCATCACAGGGTTGTCTGGTCCAACACTTGGTTGCCTGTTCTGTCAGAGGTTCACATGTTCAGTCCCACCCTGAATAGCTGGATTTATAACTTTGAGACATTAAAAAAAATGAAGTACTGAGACTTTGCCTCTCAACCTAGAAGACATTTTGGCAAGTGATACATGACATCAGTTGTAATTAATGACTATGCTTCTTCAGATGTATTAAAAAGGAAGGTATCATGAAAATGTTTAGTTTGTGAGGGAATGCAGGAAGCAACATCATACACAAACCTGATTTTGAAAAGTCGTGCAGACCATAGCATAGGCATAGGAATATGCTGAAATATTTATCATAATCTATGATTTTATGGAGTAGGCCAAAATGTTTGGATCCATGCCTGACCAAGTCCTGGATCTACCTATAGGAAGAGGTCTAGCATTATCTTGATGCAGAGACATCCTGGGCCAAACTGCATGTTTTAATTCTTTTTGCAGTTGTAATGCAAGTTTTAAGCTCAGCAAAAATTGTAAATGAATACAGTTATCACTCATTATGACACCACCAAATTAGCATCTATGCAGAGTAGCTTGACTTGTTTGTTTATGCTTCCTTCTGCTGGTAAGTGCATGATAAATTGCTGTTCACAGCAATACCATCACAGCCTTTCTGTGTTCTAAACATCTGTACTTTTCAGGCATTAGATAGGGTGACATGCAGCCCAATAATTAATCAGTCAAAATGCCCTGAGTGTTCAGGAAGGCTCTCGAAGTGTCAAATCATTATCAGTAATAGCCTGTGCAAAAAGACTTGCAAACCTGTCATAGGCTGAAAATAATGCTTGTTTTCATGGCACCATGTGGTTTGTGTGAATGGTACGATATATGATTACTTTTTTTGCTTCTAGAGCCACCGGCTTCACTACCCGTTCGGATATCGGACCAGCAAGACAGGCCACAGATGTATCGTAAGTACAATCCACCGTCTTGATTTTGGGATGGTTTGTTAATTTGTGCGACAGCTTAGCTTCCCCGTTAGGCAGTAGTGTTCCAGCTCTGTTTGGGGGAGTCATGGGTTGTGCACTCCAGCAACATTGGGTAATTTTGGAGTAACTTTTGGCGATGTTTCCATATGCTCGACTGCTCCATATGCTCGATTGGAAGACCTGATGAAACCTATTATTTGTAATAGGTTGTTTATAGATTGTGCAACCAATATATTTTGTAGGTTACAATATAAAATTGTATTGTTTGTAAGTTTGATTGCAAATGTGTGTGCTTTTTGTTGGAATATCTTGAATTATTGTTCTTTCAGTACGTACTCTTTGTTGGTGTTTAACCTTTTCATTTGACCGTGGTAAGTATGTAGGGTATGATTTTGGGACTGTCAACCTGTGGACAGGATTGCATTTGTGCTTTCAGGTTCTTGGTGTGGAGATGACAATGATGGGCTAGCCGAACTCAGAGGGGATATTTTTATTCAAACATTTGGCATAAATTGCACAGTTGCTGGTGTGCACATTCCAATGAATCGTTAACAATTCATTGTCATTGTCAACAATGTCAACAATTAATTGTCAAACAGGAGCATTCAACCTCCAAATGAGAAAAATGGGAGGAAATTTCTGGCGATAATAATGTTCTGAATGTTAAAACCCAAGATCAGCCAGTTTTTCCTTCCATTTCATGTGGTAGATCAATCAGTCAATTTACTTCTTTCTCTCCTAGGCTTGTTAGGGTAAATTACAGCATCTAGCCAATTCCAAGTGTCTTCGTTTTATCTTGATTATTTCGATCTAGCACTATCTGGATTTTCAAGAATTGATCTCCAATTAAGGTGCAAGATAACGCGAACGAACATCGTAATGATATCTATCCATCGTTGTTTCCAAAGTTAAAGCAAAATATCATGAGCAGGCCCAGAAGCCAAAAATGGAGATATTTCCGATACTCTTCTCCCTCCCGTCCCTCCAATGGAGTATACAACCATGATATTCAAGTACTTGTATCAAGCTTCCAGAGGACACTATTTCTTGGTTAATGCATTTGCATAGCTTTTGGATACCCATTGTTTGGTATAAAATTAAGGAGCAATATTATTATACTATATTTACCTCACAGTGGGTCAGCCATCTTTACTCGGCAGACAAGAGAAATAGCGCACCCTCGGGTTAGCACAGCGGCCCAGATAAGAGGCGTGGAAGCACGGAGGTGTTTCTGGGAACTCACGTAGTCTCCATCGTTCATCCCTCCCTTTCCATTCCACAATCCATCTGGTGCCAGCTCCCTTTTGTATGGCCTTCATCCAACCCTGCTACAACTCCTCCCGTGTCACGAGCAGGTAGGCCATCTTCCCCTGGTCTACCCATCCGCTCAGTTTTATCGTGGTAGTCGTGCCCTCTCGGGGTTGACGGAATTCTGGAGGCTGAGGCCCCCCGTCGCACGATGCTAGTTGTGACGGTGGAGCAACACGCGTCTTTGGTCCGGATTTCCCGGAGGGGCGGGAAATCCGTTGTACGATTCCGTACAACCCCATACGGACCAAGTGACTTGTCGCCTCAGCCCTAAGGTCTGGGTCCCGGCCCAGTACCTCAGAGGTCAGAGGGTGGGCTGTTCTGGATATCGGTGTGGATGGTGAGTCTCTCCTGGCCGGGTGACGGCGTCGCCTGCCCCGTATAGCTCCTCGAGCGCCTGTCGTCCTCCCGTCCGCGGGACTCAGGCGTCCCCCAGTATGGCCCCTACCTGGTGAGGTGCCACCAGGAGTAGAAATAAAATGGCAACCTCAATCACAATAAACAATTCACCTAACCCCTCTAGCAGGGGACAGACGAGCAGGCACATCAGGAATCCGGGTGTGGTGCGTGTAGGGCCCTACCCTGAACCCTGTCTTGCTGCTCCTCGTATCTTCATCACAGGGTCACTAGAAGAGGAAAAGAGCCTTTCACAACTTAACCCGTTCCAGAGAAAAGAGACATGTGACAAGCTAAACATGGTGTTGAGATGCGAAAAGCTCAGTGACGGTGGAGTATAAGTAGAAGTAAACAAAATACTGATGACGCTAGCAGGGCGATGGGAACAACTGAGATAACTTACACTGTGAGAAGTGAAGCCGCAGGCGAATCGTCACTGTACCTATCGAAGTGCGACCACATAACACCAAAAACTACTCGAAGGGTGTTGTTAATTGATATGGTTTGAGAGACGTGTCGGACGCGGATATTGTGGATAACCTGGCAGAGTGGGGCGTGGTAGAGGCGAGAAGGATTTGTATTCGAAAAGGTCAAGAAACGCAACCAACGAATAACCCCAAATTAACATTTCGTTCACCTGATCTTCCCGAATTCGTCTTTGTCGGATATGTTCGTGTAAAGGTTCCTGTGTACGTCCCCAACCCGATGAGGTGCTTTCGATGTTCCCGATATGGACATACGACACAACACTGCCGAAACCGTGAGGATCAGTAGAGCATGCAGGAGGAAGATGTGAAGCTGAATTTCCAAAATGTCCCAGCTGTGGTCTGGACCAAAAACCGCACGCTGCCTACGATCGCTCATGTCCCATCTTCCCGAAAGAAAAAGAGTGCATCAGGTATCACTATGCACATCACTGCAGGCGGTTGCTGCTCGTGTGAGCTTCAGGGACCACCCAGTGACCTACCCACTGTACCTGCCGCCTGGGCTTCCTCTTCCCTCGACAGAGCTTGGACTTTTAATGTTGAGCTTCATCTGCCGGTTTTACTTCTAGGGGATTAAAACTGCAATCACACAGCCTGAGGATGTCACACGACAAATGCTCGGGAATGTCTCCTGGAACGTTTTATCGATTCCGAACCATTATTTCTTTTAATTTGAGGCTCGTCTACGTATTGCACGTCACCTTGCACCTTGCACTTCACCTTGCACGTCGGCCTTAGATCTGAGCCCCTGTTTCCCGCAATTAGCCGATCATTTTATATGGACGGCTGACGAAGATCCACTGGGAAGCGACCACTTCCCGGTATGGCTGGACTATCGATCTGGAGCTGACCTTGGCACGAGACCTTTGAGGTGGATCCTCCAAAAACCGACTGGAGTGAATTCGAGACCAAATTTCAGGCAAAGCTCACTCCCGGCCACAACTCTCCACCTTCGGTGGCTACTTCCACAGCGATTGTCCTGGGGACGGACTCCACATGTGTCCCGATGACCTCTGGGACTCCCCGTTGTACCCCAGTTCCGTGGTGGACCCCGCAGTCCTGAGACGCCATTCGTGCCATGAAACAAGCCTTTCGAGCTTTCGACTGCCGGAGCTCAATGGCCAACATGCTCGCTTTTAGGAAAGCTAGGACTTTTGCCCGTCAAACTGTGCGAGAAGCCAAGCGAGCTTCCTGGCAAAGGTATGTCGAAGGCCTCACCTCACCCCCCCCCACCCCACCACCTCCAACGGAGGTGTGGACACGTATGAATCGAATCTCGGGCCAATTATCCTCCGCTCAACTACCTGTCTTGCGAATAACAGGCCACACAATTGTTCAGCAATCTGAAGTAGCAAATGAAATTGGCCGCAGGCTATCACGACGAAGCAATTCAGGAAATGTTGACCCAGATTTCCTGCGCTACTATGCCCCAGAGTGAGAAAGCGAGACTGGACTTATCTACATAAAAAGTTTGAATACAACGAGCCATTCACTAAGACCGAACTGGTGTCTGCAGTTGCTTCGTTGCAGGATATATGTGAGGGTCCCGACAGGATACACAATGAAATGTTGCGCCACTTGCCACCATGTGCTCAGGACGTTTTACTGGCCACACTAAAATCACTGTGGAAAAGGGACACTTTTCCGGAAGCATTGAGAGAGGCTACTATTATGCATGTCTTAAAGCCAGGAGAAGGGTGGACAAGATCCACTGCACTATCGCCCAATTCCTTGACATCGTCACTCTGTAAACTGATGGAGAATATGGTGAATGTTCGCTTGTGGTGATACTTGGAAGACTGAAACATTTTAGCAAATTGTCGGTATGCTTTTAGAAAACACCGAGGTACGGTGGACCATCTTGTCACTATTGATGCCGAGATTCGTGCTGCTTTCGCCATGAAGCAACATGTTGGAGCAGTGTTTTTAATCAATGAGGGTGCCTTCGACACAGTGATACATTATTCGTGAAATAGGGTGGAATATACCACTTTCTGAATACTCAATCGACATCCTTCTCCAAGAAGTATCGGCATCCTGCTCCTTGATGAATGCTTATGAAATCTTCATGTCTCCTTTCAAACAGTATCTCGTTGATAAATAGCATGTGCATGCTCTCAATAAGGAATGGTAATACACGAACATTTTGCAATGCAATTTCAGGTAAAGGTAAATGCCATATCACCTATGTGATATGGCATACAATACCAGTTTATAATGCTTACCATAGTTATTATTCTCCCTATCCCGAATATAGCTCTTCTTAAATTATGAATCTTAAAACAAATGATAAAGGTCCAGTCATAAGTACCTATACCATGGACTTAAACTTTAGTTTCGACATCTCACACCTAACGAAAAGCCATTATTTTATCCCTGCTTCGACACGGCATGGCAGTGATAAATTATTCGCGAAATAAGGTGGAATATACCGCTTATTGAGAACTGAATCGACACCCTTTCCAAGGAAGTATCGACATCATGCTTCTTGGTGCGTGTTTGAGAAGTCTTCATGCCTCGTTTCAAACTGTTTCCCCTGTACAAGTATCATACTTCTGCTCACCATAAGGGGACGAGTGGTCTAGGGGTAAGATGCTCGTCTCACAATCGAAAGATTGTGGGTTCGAGTCTCACCCGTCGCTACTCTTCGCCCGCGACCAATCGGCGTGAGAGATTGGCGACGCTATATGGCTCAACGGTCGACGTGTCGTAAAACCAATAACCAACCTGCTCACCATGAGGGATCCGCGATCGTGATAACCGACCTCACTTCGGGAAATTCCAGGTGAAGGGATTGATGTGCTATGCTATATAATGCCATTTTATAGCATTGGTGCTTGCATCGTCATCGTTGATATTGGTATCCCCAAATTAGGTACCTTTCAAAGCACGCAAACCGGGAACAGTCATATGTACGCAATTGTCTCAGAACTGGGTTTGCAGTACTTAACACGATTTTAATTAACAATACTTCTTTCCCCCCGACGAGGCACCACCTTTCCGTGGTGAGGGGGGGGGGATTGCGTGCCCAAATGATCCGGCGACCATCTTACCGGTGAGGGGTGAGACCAAGAGTGCCTCACTCGTCCTTCCATCCGTGCGCTCCGATTCCAATGCCCATCTCATCCCAACATCCATGTCCTTCGCCAGGCCCTGCAACACCAACCATCCCTACTATGAGCAGGTAGGACAACTTCCCCGGTTCTGCCCTCCAGCTCGGTTCTATCGGGGTAGTCGCGCCCCCTCGGCCCACCCCCCGGGGTTGACGGAGTCCTGGAGACTCAGGTCCCCCGTCCCACGGTGCTAGTTGTGACGGGGGACCAACACGCTTCTTTGGCCCCGATATCCCGGAGGGGCGGGCGGGCCCGTAGGGCCCCATACGGGCCAAGTGGCTGGTCGCATCGGGCCGGGGACCTGGGATTCTTCCCAATGTCTGCCGGCCCGGGCGGCTGGGGTCAAGGGGTGGGTGGTGCTGGATCCCGGTCGGGGTGGTGAGTCCCTCTCTCACGGCCGGGCGAAGGCGCCGCCTGCCCCGTATAGCTCCTCGGGCGCCTGGCGTCCTCCCGTCCGCGGGACCCAGGCGTTCCCCAGTAGGGCCCTATGCGGTGGGGCGCCCGAGGAGCAGAACACAAACACACTTAATGGCAACCATAATAAACAAAAACACACCTGGCCCCTCTCGTAGGGGCCAGACCAGCCTCCGACCTTTCGCGGGTGTGGGCTTCCCTAACCCAGACGTTGGGTGTGGGAGGTGTGGGAAACGTTCCCCGTACTCCTCGTATCCTTATTTTCAGAGGAATTGCGAGGAATCTTGCCTCTGTCTCCGTTCCAGAGACGAAATGGCTGTGACAGATTTGGAAGGATCTCTAGATGCGAAAATTTAAGGATGTTGCTTTGGAGGTCGAATTTGTGGTGGCCAAGGAGGCGGAGAATGCCCTGAAGTTTGTGTACAGTGCGCGGACAGGTGATACGAGAGTGGATGAGAGGATTGAAATAAAAGTAGAACCCCACCAAACGAAAAACAGCTCGAGGCATTATCAACTACTGCTACGACCTGAGCGACGTACCGGAGGACGAGATAGTTGATGGATTATCAGAATTTGGAGTTACGGGAGCGAGAAGGATAATGGTGAGGAGAGGCGCGGACACAGTCCCGACAAATAACATAAGTTTGAATTTTAACAGACCAGACATACCATCGGAAATACCCGTGGGGTATGTGCGTGTGAAGGTGCGTGTCTTCCTACCCAACCCAATGCGTTGCTTTAGGTGCCAGAGATATCGACATACGACACAATTCTGCAGAAATCGCCCAGCATGTGGCAAATGTGCCTCCAACGACCATGTTTTTGAACATTGTACTTTCCGCTACCCCCCAGTGTGTGAACTGCGGGAAAGACCAAAACCACCACACTTCTTCTGATCGAACTTGCCCGTCCTACTTGAAAGAAAAAGAAATCATAGCAATCCAACACACACACAAAAATAACCTTTCGGGAAGCAAGCTACTTGTATGACCAATCCCATCCCAAAACGTCTTACGCTTCGAAAGTAAAAAAATACATCACTAGGTCCTAATCTGACACCTCCACAACACATACAGCCCAATAAGGCCTCTGATCTCATCGATCAGTTGACTGCCCTCCTTCGAGCCTTTGGTGTGCCTCTAGCGTCTCCGGTGAGGCAGGAGCGGCCCACCCAAAGCGTTGCCGAGGCGACCATGACCCCACCCACCACCAATGGATGCGCTGACGAACTGTTCGAGGCCTCATCCCAAATAACATGTAGGGGTGGGGAGTGGACATAGGTCCAGCGGTCAAAGAGACCTGCTCGATCCCCTCCACCCAAGTCCAGCCCCTGCCCATCCGCCACGAATCCCCTGTCTCTCACTCCCCGTCCTTCCTCCAACCCCCCTCGCCTTCCCCATGTACCGGCACCACCCCCAAATCCCTCCTCTCCACATCCTCCCTTCCTGACCCTTCCGCCCCTTCCCCGAGCCAGACCTCTCCCACACACTCAACCTCTTTTTCCGCACGTCCATCTTCGTTCCGTGGAATAAACCGACCAATTCAGATATCCGGGGCCAGACTTACATATCAAGAAGCCGAAAGGCGAGCTCGCGAAGCGAAGCGAGCGAGTCTCGTGAACATGGAGAAGGCCCGAGCGATTAGCCGCCAAGGAACCGACGAGGCTCCTCCGCAGAGGCCAGCCACCCTGTCGCCGCGACGGCGAGTGGAGGGACCGGCTCCGTACAGCATGGGCCCTCCCCCGCTCGCGCCCCGACTGGGCTCCCAGAAGCGAGGCTTGCCGACATCTGGCTCTCCGCCAGGCCAAGGATCGCCGAGCTTCCGCCCGCCCCAGGACCCAGTCCCTTGGACCGAGTGTCGGTGTGCCCTCTGAGGCACCGGCTGGTTCGTGGGCCCCGGTTAGTTCTTCGTGAGCTGACCTGTTTTACATCCCTCTTTAAAATATACACTTGGCACATTTTGCATACGTTATACATCGTCAATCTATACACTCACTAGTTTTACAATGGACCATTGGGATTGTGAGTGTCTTCTGTGATAGTGACTGATAATTCTACATACCTACTTTAACTCGTTTTAAATGTATCAGCCGTGGTCTATTTTACAATGGAATTGTAGGGGGCTGAGGACTAGCACAGAAGACCTCCAGTTGCTCCTAAACCGCCACTGTCCTGCGGCCATCTGCCTTCAAGAAACCAAGGTGACGCCGGACTATTTATATGACCTAAAATGCTACTCAGTTTTTCGAAAGGATTTGCCCTCGGGCACCATTGCACATGGTGAAGTGCTGCCGGCTATCCACCATAGTGTGGCGGCGCAGAGATTAATGCTGCTCGCCAAGCTGCAGGCCGTCGCAGTAAGAGTGCATTTTAATTGCCGTCCTATAATTATCTGCTCACTATACTTGCCACCCGGTACTGGTTTCCCGTCTACTGAGCTACAACGACTGATGGCAGTTGCCCCCACCGGCCTTAATACTAGGTGATTTTAACGCTCACCATACGGCATGGGGATGTGATGATGTTAACGCACGGGGGTCGGTGTTTGGAATCATTTATGCACGATGCATCCTTGTGCATTTTAAACACTGGAACAAAGACGCACCTCACCCTGCCCTCTGGCCATACCTCTGCTCTGGACCTCAGTTTGTGTAGTCCACAACTCGCACAACTTTTTAGCTGGTCTGTGTCCGAGGACCCCCTAGGCAGTGACCACTTTCCGGTGTGGCTGGATTATGAGGATGGCGCAGCACTCGGAACGCGACCATGCCGATGGAATTTTAAGAAGGCCGACTGGCCAGGATACGAGACGCAACTAGAGGATATTTTTTCCGTGAGGCCCGGTACCACCCCTATGTCTGTGGAAGTACTCACGAACCTGCTTGTGCAGACTGCAACTAAGTCCATCCCTCGTACCTCTGGCACTCCCCGTCGTGCGCCCGTCCCGTGGTGGACGGAGGAGTGTCATCAGGAAATTTGGGCAAGACGACGCGCCCTCAGGGTCTTTGACCAAAGGAGTAGCATGGCCAATCTCATCGCCTTCCGGCAAGCTCGAGCCATTGCTCGACGCACTATCCAGGACGCTAAGCGTGCCTCATGGAAGGCCTATGTGAACAAGCTAAATCGTTCCACACCTGTGTCACAGACATGGTCGAGAATCAAGCGTATCGCCGGTAAATTCAACTCCACCCCTTTGCCAGTACTACGAATCGCCGGCCGAGATATCACCCAGCCGGTCGCCGTGGCCAATGAGATGGCGTGCACAATTTCGAACCGATGTAGGTGCTACAGTGATGACGTATTCACACGCCACAAAACCACTTGCTAGAGACAACCACTAAACTTTTTCACTTCTGAACGTATGAGTTACAACGAGCCGTTTACGATGTCCGAGCTGCGTGCCGCTATTGCGACCCTTCAGAGCGTATCTGGAGGCCCCGACCAAATACACAACGATATGCTCAAACACCTTCCTTCATGCACACTTGATGCCGTGCTTGCAACGCTGAGCCGGCTGTGGGAGATAGGGGATTTTCCACCCACTTGGCGTGAGGTCACTATGATCACAATTTTGAAGCCCGGAAAAGACAGCGCAGACCCGGCGAGCTACCGACCAATATCTCTCACTTCATCACTCTGCAAGCTAATGGAAAAGATGGTAAACGTACGTCTGACCTGGTTCCTGGAACGACATGGTATTTTAAATAACGCACAGTGTGGTTTTAGGAAAAACCGCAGCACCGTTGCCATATTTTAGCTCTTGATACTGTGGTACGGGCAGCGTTTCAGCAAAATCGTCATATTGGTGCAGTATTTTTGTACATTCACGGAGCGTATGACACCACCTGGCGCTACGGCATCCTCATGAAAGTTTTCAGACATGGAATTCGTGGACCTAGGGGCTTCTTCCTCCATTTTTTTTGTCCAGGCGCTTCTTTCGAGTGCGGATCGGAAGCTGTCTGTCAAACCGATACCCACAAACGGAAGGGATACCACAGGGTAGCGTATTAAGTGTGGCGCTGTTCGCTATCATGATCAATGATATCTGCGACTCTCTTCCACGAAATATTGGCAGATCACTGTTCGTGTACGATGTCGCGATTCGGTGCTGCACATCCAGTGCACCGTCAATGACACGGCAGCTGCAGTTGGCGACATCATGCTTGGAGAGATGGAGCTCCAAGAACGGGTTACAGTTCTCAGTCACAAAAACCGTTGGGATATATTTTTGCCGACGTCGCCTAAGCTGCCCAGACCCTGTTCTCCAGCTGTATGGGGAGGAAATTCCCTTTCAGCGCACTGCCCGGTTTCTGGGAGTAATTTTTGACGCCCGTCTTAGTTACAAAGAACACTTTAAAGCGCTCCGGGAGAAATGTTTTGCATCACTTAACCTACTGCAGATGGTCGCACACACGTCCTAGGGAGGAGATAGGAAAACTATGCTCCTGTTGTACCGTTCCCTCGTTCGTTCAAAGTTGGACTACGCATGTTTTATATATGACTGTGCATGTACAACAAGCAAACGATCACTGGATGTGATACATCATTCAGCGCTCCGCATCGTGACCGCCGCTTTCCGCACTTCGCCCTCTGTGAGCCTTCTGGCTGAAGCCCATGAGCCACCACTCTCGCTCCGGCGCGAGATGCTCGGGATGCGCTACGCCTCTAAACTGCGTCAATTCCCCGACCACCAAACTTATGCGCATGCATTCTCCCATCGCCTGATTGCAACATTCGGTCGAGCGCGTACTGTGCATGGTACCCCCATTTGCGTCAGAATGCGCAGACTCTTTGAGGACAGCGGAATTCGGTTGAGGGGAATTATGCGGGTCGGTTCTCTACAAACACCGCCTTGGCAGGTGACCCACCCAACAATAGACCTGTCACTCTCTGCGGTGAAGAAATCACATGCTACACCACACGACCGTCGGTTACATGGTCTAGAGCACATAGCCTCCTTTCACGGCTACGTCCCGATATATACAGACGGATCCAAGACTGATTCTGGTGTTGGCAGTGCATTTGTTATTGGTTCCCTGTCGCGATCTTTTTCTTTACCACCACATGCAACGGTATGCACATCAGAGCTGGTTGCCATCATCAAGGCACTCAGTTTTATCGAAGTAGGACGGGATGCCTCGCACGTCATTTTTACCGATTCACGCCTGAGCCTGAGCTGTCGCCAGGCGCACGATAAGGGCAGCAAAGAGAATCTCCTGGAGAGAGTATGTAGGCGGAATGAACCGTTTTACCCCCACTTCACATGTGTGGGCTCGAATAAAACGTATATCAGGTCAGCTTTCCTCCAGTCCACTACCTGTGTTGCAGATTCAAGGTAGAACCATCGCTCACCCACTTGATGTGGCCAACGAGATCGCCGATGCCCTAGCGGAGCGGAGTCAAGATAGCAAAGCCAACCCTAGATTTATGCAACATAAACGTAGATGCGAGGAAAATCCTATCGACTTTTGCACCACAATACAACACCCTTATAATCAACCATTTACTTTGGCGGAACTGAAACACTCAATTAATACGCTCAGATGTGTCTCTGAGGGGCCGGACGCCATACACAACGATATGCTGAAACATCTTCCTCCAAGTGCTTTTGATGTACTCTTGACATCCTTTAATGACATATGGGGAAAAGGAGACTTCCCGTGCACTTGGCGCGAGGCAACAGTAATCCCGATTTTGAAGCCGGGAAAAGTGGTCTGGAAGCACTCCACTACAGATCCATTTCGTTGACATCGTCGCTTTGTAAATTGTTGGAGAAAATGGTAAATATGCGTCTAACATGGTTTTTAGAGCAACAGGATTTCTTCTCAAATGCCCAGTGCGGTTTCCGGAAAAACCGATTCACAGTAGACGATGTTTTAGCTTTGGACACCGCTGTCCGTGCTGGTTTTAAGGATCACAAGCACCTAGGTGCAGCGTTTTTCGACTTATCGATGTGGTGGCTGCCTATGACACCGCCTGGCGTCACGGCATTTTGATGAAGTTGTGGGACTGTGGCGTTAGAGGATTCATGGGAGTCTTCATCAAAAACGTCTTAGCTAATCGGTGCTTCCTCGTCCGACTTGGTAATCAGACATCAGGAAAATGCGTGCCTACGAACGGAGTTCCACAAGGAAGTGTGCTCAGTGTGTCCCTATTTGGAGTGCTAATCAACGATATTGGAAAGAGACTACCAGAAAATATTGGACGCTCACTCTTCCTGGATGACCTCGCAATTTGGCTTTCCGCTTCTCGTACACCATTTTGAACCGGCAGTTACAGCTGGCGATACATCATCATGAAGATTGGAGCTACCGAAACGGGCTTCGATTTTCCGCAAACAAAAAAACAGTCGCTGCACACTTTTCTCGCCGACGGTCGTGCTACTCTGAACTGTCACTTCATCTATATGGAAAACCAATCCCGCTGCGACCTTCCGCCAAGTTCCTCGGCGTCTCTCTCGACAGCCGGTTGACATACAGTGATCACCTTAAATCTCTGCGCGAGCGCTGTTTCAAAGCTCTTAATATCATGAAATGTGTGGCACGAACAACATACGGAACAGGCCGTGCAACACTTTTACATATGTACCGACAGCTCATCCGCTCTAAGCTTGACTATTGTTGTTTTGTGTATGATGGCTCAAGCTTCCCCAGAAAGCGCGTACTTGATTCGGTTCACAATACAGCCTTACGCATTGCAACCGGCGCATTCAGAACTTCGCCAATAGCAAGCCTCCAAGTGGAAGCCACGAGCCGCACCTGGCATTGAGACGTGATGGACTTGGCCTTCGCTATGCGTGTAAACTGAGACAATATCCTCTACACCCAAGGTATGACGCGGTGTTTTCTCGCCGTCTATTGGCACTGTTCCGCGGAGGACGGAAGGCAATCTCTGAACCCTTCTGCGTGGGAGTGCAAAACCAAATTCGCACAAGTGGTATCCGTATACGTGGAATTTGTATTGCTGACCGATCACAGATACCACCCTGGGAATTAGTGTCGCCAGAAATAGACCTGGCCCTCTGCACGTCCAAGGAGGGTGATGTCCCCACCGAACTGTTCAGGCTAAATGCACTGGAGCGCATAGGCACGTACGACGGACGCACCCTGATTTATACAGACGGCTCAAAAGGAAAGCAGGGTGTCGGATGCGCGTTCGTCACCGGATCCGTCACGAGGTCTTTCTCGCTTCCGTCAGACGCATCCGTTTATACATCGGAACTGGTTGCGATCCTCAAGGCGCTGTGCTTCATTGAAGTCAGTGAGTACTGCTCATGTGTTGTCCTGTCCGACTCTGAGCAGCCTATCGGCACTGGAATGTTTCAACCCACAGGACGCTCTTCTGTGGGACATCTTATATCGGCTCACCCTACTGAAACGAGGAGGCAGATCCGTTTCCTTCTGCTGGATCCCAAGCCACGTTGGCATTAGGGGGAATGAACTCGCCGACGCAGCGGCAAAACGAGCGGCACAGAAGCCATGCACTCGCACCCTCCCTCTCCCTTCACGGGATTTTTACCCATTAATCTCAGAATACATGCATGAGAAATGGCAAAGCAGCTGGGACGCCCTAGGCACTAACAAACTCCAAGAAATCAAACCACGAGTAGGGTACTGGCCCTCGTCCTCCAGGAAAATACGAGCGGAGGAGGTGGCGTTGGCACGACTCCGAATCGGACACACATACACCACACACTGCCACCTCCTCATAAATGAAGACAAGCCAGTATGCCCACGATGCAATTCTCCACTAACGGTACGTCACATTCTCACATGTCAGCACTACGCACAGGAGAGAGCCCAGTGCCTTGGAACCAGCAGGGCGTTTCCCAGTCTCCTTCGAGACGACTCGGACTGCTTAGGAAAGGTGTGTCAATACTTTAGGAAAATGGGATTTTTGATAATATATTCAGGTCAGTAAAAACTAGTCACCCAACCATAACACTAAGACATGGCTCTGACTGAGTAGTTCTCTGTTCTGTTATGGGCGCTAAATGATCTACCATGGCCGATGCGCCCTAAAACCCAAATCACTCACTCGGTGGTTATTGGTTTTACTACACGTCGACCGTTGAATCATGTAGCGTCGCCAATCTATCACGCCGATTGGTCGCGGGCGAAGAATAGCGGCAGGTGAGACTGGAACCCACAATCTTTCGATTGTGAGACAGGCAACTTACCCCTAGACTACTCGTCCCCACTGTGTACCAGGTCATTACCACTCGCTGCTACGGATCATTTCCAATAAATGTAAATTTTATCCGAAATAAGTGGCAGGTAATGTGGGACGCGACACCTACGAACAAGCTGAAAGCTATCAAACAGCGTCTGGGTCAATGGAGCGCGTCCTGCCGTAGTTCTGGAAAATAAGAAGTGACTGCTCCGCCTCCGCATAGGGCACACTTATGAGACTCACGGATCTCTGCTATACGGTAATGACAAACCGCAGTGCCCCAGATGTGCATCACTGACATTTCGACCTCTTTTTTTGCTCACGTGCCCTTTTCATTCTCACGATCGTAGACGTCGTTTTGGGTCTGCCCAGGTGGCTTCCCTTAGTCATATCTTGTCCAACAACTCTAACATTGTCCAATCGGGACGACCGATCGATTTCCTATCAGGAGTGTCGTTTTCAGCTATATATGTTCTGAATTTTCTCTCCCCTGGCTCTATACAGTAATTAGAAAAAACGTGGTGACAGATAGAGTAGCACACGGTGGAGTATTAATTGCAGTCCACAACAACGTCCCCGTAAAATAGCTCACACTGCGTACATCCCTCCAGGCGGTGGCTGCACGTGTGCTTTTTGGCCGCCAACCAATCACGGTGTGCTCTATATATCTCCCTCCTATGAATGCGTTTCCCACCGTTGAACTCGGGCACTTGCTAACGGAGTTACCCCCACCGATCTTGCTTTTGGGCGATTTTAACGCCCACCACACGTTGTGGGGATGCATTGACGTCAACACTCGTGGTCGCCATCTGGAGTCTTTTATCCTGCACGAATCGCTATGCATTTTAAATAAGTACACATTTCTCCGCGTCTTCAGGCAACACCTCCGCAATAGACCTCAGCCTCGCCAGCCCACAGCTGACTGAGTGCCTTGATTGGACTGTGGACTCTGATCCATTGGGAAGCGACCATTTCCCGATCTGGTTACGATATCTGGACGGTACAGTTTTAGGTCCACGCCCGCGACGATGGAATTTCAAGGAGGCGGACTGGGATAAATTTCAGGAAAGGACTGAAACCGCTTTCTGCTCTGAAGCAGGGTCTCCACCACTTCCAGTTGCGGTTTTCACTACACGTCTGTTGGAATGTGCCTCTGCAAGCATCCCAAAGACCTCTGGATATCCTCGTCGCACCCCTGTCCCATGGTGGACAGAGGAGTGCAGGGACACTATACGTGCTAGAAGACGCGCGTTCAGAAACTTTAACCGTAACAGCACCACCGTAAATTTAATAGAGTTCAGGCGGGCTCGGGCTCTCGCCCGGCGCACCATGCGAGAGGCCAAACGTGCTTCATGGCGTGAATATGTCGGCTCACTAAATCGCTCTTCACCAACCTCCCTGGTTTGGTCTCGCATCAAACGATTCTCTGGTCGTTTCAGTGCAGTCCCGCTTCCCACATTGACCATTGGCGACCGTGAAGTAACGCATCCCGCTGACGTAGCCAACGAGATTGGCATTTCCCTGGCCAACGCAAGCAACGCCGGTAACACCGAACCACAATTTATACGCCACAAAGCCCGCTGTGAAGCAATCCCGATGGATTTCTCAACCCCAGAGCATCTATCGTATAACCGGAGTTTTACCCATGCTGAGGTAGTATCGGCCATTAACACCCTACGTAGTGTTGCCGAAGGACCCGACGAGGTGCATAATGAGTTGTTGCGACATCTGCCTTCCTCTGTCGTCTCAGAGCTTTTACGCACCTTTAACTACATATGGGAAAACGGCGAATACCCTTCCACGTGGAGCCAAGCTACAGTGGTCCCCCTTTTGAAGCCTGGTAAAACTGGTTCAAATCCCCTAGATTATCGTCCAATCTCTTTAACATCCGCTTTAGGCAAGCTTATGGAGAAGCTCGTCAACGGGCGCCTATCTTGGTTTTTGGAGAACCACGATATTCTTGTAAACACGCAGTGTGGCTTTCGTAAAAATAGGTGCACTATCGACCATATTCTAATACTTGACACGGAAGTACGCCTCGCATTTCAGAGGAAGCGACATCTGGGCGCTGTATTTTTTGACATTGCGAAGGCCTTCGACACCACGTGGCGTCGGGGAATTCTTAAAAAAATTCACCAGCATGGGATCCGAGGACAAATGGACATATTTTTAGGAAACTTTTTGGCAAATCGTTGTTTTCGTGTGAGAATCGGAAACTACATCTCGGATTGGTTTGTCCAGGAGAACGGAGTCCCACAAGGGAGTGTTTTAAGCGCTACCCTTTTCGGGATCATGATAAATGATATTGGGGATTCACTTCCTCGGAACGTAGGACAATCTCTATATGCTGATGACTTTGCAATATGGTCATGTGCCTCACGGACACCGCCAATGGAAAGACAGCTGCAGCTAGCCGTCAGACGTCTGGAAAAGTGGGGCAGTGCGAATGGTTTCCGGTTCTCCACAGCGAAGACGGTTGCCATGCATTTCTGTCGCCGCCGTCGCTGTCCCAACATGGATATCCTACTCTACGGGCAGACGATACCAGTGCAACCGGTAGTCAGATTTCTTGGGGTGGAGTTCGACACGCGTTTGACATACCGGCAACATCTTAAAACGTTGCGAGATAAGTGTGTGAAATCCTTGAATGTCTTAAAATGTGTGGCTCGTGCAACCTATGGAGCAGACCGTGCAACGCTGCTCCTGCTGTACCGATCGCTTATTCGATCAAAACTTGACTACGCATGTTTTATTTATGACTGAGCATGTTTTACCAGCAAGCGTACCCTGGACACAGTTCACCACTCTGCGCTTCGGATCATTACAGGGGCCTTTCGTACATCTCCCAGGCGAGTCTCCTCGCAGAAACTCACGAGTTTCCACTCTCTCACGCCGTGAGCAGCTTGGAATGCGATATGCCTGCAAACTACGGCAACATCCAGATCACCCAGCTTATGCTCGCGGTTTTTCCCACCGCATATTGGCGCTGTTCTCAAATGGACGGCCTATGAATGCCGTCCCGTATGGTGTACGAATGCGGCGCCTGTTCCATGACAGTGGTCTCCGGCTACGGGGTATTCGGCGCACTGAACGCAATCCGACGCCGCCGTGGGAACTCATAACGCCTGAAGTGGACGTATCCCTCGCCGGAACAAGGAAAGCGAATGTCATACCACATGAATTCCGAGCACTTGCCATGGAGCACATCGAAAATTACACTGGATTCGTTGCAACGTACACCGATGGATCCAGAACGGAGTCTGGCGCCGGTAGCGCTTTCACTACTGGTACTGTTGTGAGAAGTTTTTCACTTCCTCAGCATGCGTCTGTGTATTCCTCTGAGCTTATTGCTATCCTGAAAGCTCTATGTTTCATTGAAGTGTCAAATGCTCCACTACACGTTATTTTAACGGATTCCTTAAGTAGCCTTTTGGCGATGAGGACACCCGACCCATCTAATCCCATTTTACGGGATGTTTTATCTCGCCTTACCGCTGTGCATCAAGCAGGCAAAAGGGTAGTACTGTGTTGGGTCCCGAGCCACGTGGGCATCTCTGGGAATGACCTAGCGGATGCTGCTGCAAAACGTGCGTCGCTTGCCCCATGCTTGCGAACCTTACCGCTCCCTGCTCGTGATTATTTCCGAACCATTTCTGAGTATGTGCTCGCAAAGTGGCAGGCTTCTTGGAACACATTAACTGATAATAAGTTGAGAGCGATCAAACATCGTCTGGAAAAATGGAGTTCGTGTTCGCGTCTTAATAGGCGACACGAAGTGGCGTTGTGCCGCCTGAGAATAGGGCACACATATGCCACTCATTCCTACTTGCTAACCGGTAATGAATTCCCGCGCTGCCCGAAATGTCACGCTCGCCTGTCTGTGCGTCATGTGCTGCTCTCGTGTCCCGGTTATGAGGAGGAGCGAAGACGCTACTTTGGATGCGTTCCGTCACTGTCACTAAGTGAAGTTTTAGGCGAAAACTCGAATATTGTCCAATCGGGGAAACTTTTTGATTACCTCGCCGAGGTATCATTTCTTGTAATATATGCACCAAGGTGAAAGGTTTAACGATGCCATGACGTATTTAGGCTCCGTTTGTTACTATGATTAAGGAACAGCAGTACTATGCGAATTTAACTAGCATATGCAATATATCGAAGCGTAAATAACTTACTGTTATGGGCGCTATATGACCGATGTAGTCGATGCGCCCTAAAGCCCTAATAACTAACTAACTAACTCTCCCCTGGCTGGTTCCACACAGGAGAAATCGCGGCACAGCTTGTATTTGCTCAGTCCAAAATGGTGCGCAACGAAAAATGGCAGCAGTAGCTCTGCTGCCAAGTCACAAATACTCCAGCACACAGGCATTTCCCTCAACCGGCTCTACATATTCGCATCTAAACAAGTTTCACAAAACAGCCGCTACGCGGCGAAACAACGTAGTACAACACAGGGCAGCACCATGCAGCCCACAACTCATTAATTAATATCAAAACATTATCCCGCCTTTTAGAAGTAAAGGCATCTACTTCAAACACTGCTACTGCTGATGGGAGAAAGGTACAGGAAATAATGAGGACACTCAAGGACAAGGAATAAACCATTATCACCGAAGAAAAACCTGAGCTTGTATACGGACAACCTCCTTGGGCCCGACTTCCCGTACTGCAGAGCCCATACAACATCAAGATACGCTTGTAGCTGCGCGAATTGCAGCAACGTCCGACTAGCGCCCCTCATCAGGCGAGAGATCGGACAAACTGCATCTGGCAAGCCGGTTGCTGGCGTTATGAATGAACCTCCGTACCCAGCCAACAATGCGAACAGCCTTCGAGAAGCTACTCCACCGATCAACTTCAAACAACGCCTTACCTGCCTGAGTAGTTAAAACTACCGCCGGCCGTTGCGACTCTTCTTTACGTAATTCCGACTCACTTGAGTTGGCCTGTGGCTCACTTACTGTCATGGGGCACCCGTCTGGCGCAGCCAGCCAACCAGGCCCACTGATCCAATCTGTGTTGACCAGTGTCTCTGCTGAAATACCTCTGGTCGTCAAATCTGCAGGGTTGACCACATCAGGATAGTGTGCTCAGTCAGAGGGGCACGTCAGATTCTGGATCTCTGAGACCCGGTTCGCCACGAACTGCTTCCAGCGTTGAGGATTGGCCTTTATCCAGCCCATGGCGATCATGGAGTCAGTCCAACATCGGATGGGAGTCTCACTTCCCAGCCGAAGGGCAACGCGTACAAATGCCACTAGACGCGCGGCAAACAAGCAGTCTAACAGCTCGAGTCTCGGAAGACTCACCTTCTTCAGCGAAGCGACACGACTCTTGGCCATCGCCAGCGAAACATAGAAAGAGCCATCGGACGTCGCAGTTCGGAGGTACACAACCGCCCTATGCGCCTCGGGAGAGGTGTCCGCAAACGCATGTAGCTGAATGCTCGCGGTGTCAGACCACCCACTTGCAGCGTAGCTACGCGGAATCTGTAACAGCTTCAGAGTTTCAAACCCCCGCACACGAGGCACTGCTGGTCGGGAATGACCTCGTCCCATGGCACACCCAGCTGCCACAGCTCCTGAAAAAGGCACTTCGCTTCCATCACGAACGGCGTCAAAAAGCCGAGTGGATCAAACGTCCGTGCCAGCACGCTCAACACCACCCTCTTGGTGGGAGCTACGTCTGTGGGGAAGGTCAGTGCATCGAAGCAGAAAACATCCGTCTCCAGGAGCCACTTAACGCCTAGCACCTTCACTGATTCCCGTCTGGTGCTACACTCGAGCACCTCTCCCCTATCGAACAAATGCTCACTGTTCGATTGACACCTAGCCAGCCTCATGCCGGCGCTGGCCACGACGTCTTGCGCCTCGATCAGCATACTGTGGGGCTCTTTCTCGGTATCAGCACCTGCCAACCAGTCATCGACATATAAATTATCAGTCATCTCATTGACGGTACGCGACAGAGGAAACAACGACAGATGGTGGCCGATGGTAGCGTTCAGAAAAAAATGACTACTAGCCACGCCAAACGTGACCCGCCCGAAACGCATCGTTCTCATCTGCCCACGACAGTCCCACAGGAATCTATGTACGTCCCGATCCTCCACTCTGAGACCGACCTGCAGGGACGCCTTCACTATGTCGGCAGCGAGAGCATACCTCCAACGACGGAACCTGAGCAGAACCTCCACGAGATTAGGGATGAGGCATGGCCCCACCTCCAGGCAATCATTCAAAGAGACGTCATTCGGACCATATGCAGACGCGTCGAAGACTGGTCTCACCTTAGTGGAGGAATTGTTGGACTTAATGACAGGGTGGTGAGGCAGGTAGAAGGTGGGGTAATTATTCCCCATCTCGCCATCTGGCACTTCCTCTATCACGCCGGCCTTCTCCATCTCCTGCAAAGCAGCATTATAGGAAGCGCAGAGATCCGGATCTCTGCCCAGCCTCCGAGTCAATCCAGCTAAACGCTTCTCTGCCGACACCCTGTTATCAGCTAGACGAGCAGCACCACCCTCATTCCATGGCAGGGTTACCTCATACCTACCATCCTTCTTTGTTACCGTTTTCTCAAATTCATTTAACAGATCATCATCAGTGGTCTGCTGGTCAGCAACACCCACTCCCTGTAGTGACCACAGACGTCTCACAGATGCAGGATGCAAATCCCCAAGACACAACAGTTGACACCTTGGTCCTGCCACCCCTGATGCCCAGCTGGCCTTACCTGATATAATCCAGCCAAACACGTCTCCTGTGCCACCACACCTACCTCTGTGCGATGCAGTCCATCCAGCACCAGGTGTCCATCCCTTCCAGAATGTCAATCTTGAGAGGGCGCTCTCTGGCATGGTCTGCTAGAGGGAGGTCCTCTAGCTGGCTCAGGATTCGGTCCGGCAGGAGTGGGCACTGGAGTGGCGCACAGATGGCAGAAACACGGACGGCCCTGATTGTGTGAAAGCATGAGTTTGGGAAGGTCGCAGACACATTTATATCATATACATATCTGCCACACTGAGGGGAAGTACTCCCTCCAAAGGACGCATAAGTGCTTTGTTTTGAACCACATCACGGAGGTTTCACACGGTTCACAAGATCCTCGCTTACATATGTACAGTCAGAACCAGTATCAAACAGCAGAGTTGCTTCCACTCTGCGGCCCCTAGCATTCCTGACCCATACACATGCAGTTCGCAGCATCCTGCGCTTCCCCTTGCTCCTGGTTGACAGAGACACCTCTGCATCAAGCACTGCCCTCACACATTCACCAACACTCAGCTGGGCCTCTGTAGATCTGGCAAAGGCAGGTGCACGAGTCCAACTCCTTGCTTCCCCTACCCCAACACCATCTGGCACATGTGCCTGGTTTGCACTAACACCACAAAGGGCATCAGCCTCATCAACACTGCCACCACCTGTAGTGAGTCCTGACAACAGCTGAACTGGCACTACCTATAGAATGTTCATGATACACAGTAGGTTTGACACGAGCCTCACTACGTTTTCGACAGCATACCTCGTGATGGCTGCCATAACATTTACCACACACCTTTCCACAATCCCTGGCCAAATGATTCTCTTGATGAATGATCCAAAATGAATGATCCAAATCTCTTCAGACACTTAAAATAAAGCCCTGCTGTTCTAATCATCCCAAGTCGCTCAACTACGTTCACTGGCAGCAAGTACCGGCACTTCGCTGACCTGTGAGGCATGTGGCAGAAGCCACAGCTACTGACTGTGGTTCCAGTGGAGTGGAGAGCAGCAGCAGCTGCAGTTCCAGGAGCCATGTAGGTTCTGCTTTCTCCTCTTGAGCGATCGTGCCGACCCTCATGTGCAGAAGCATGGCATCTTCCAGGCTCTAGCTGGCTGAAGACTCTTGAATGCTGGCGGCGGCTGGTCTCCTTGGTGAGAAACTCCAGCAGCCAGTTGAGATCACTGTCCTTTCCTGCACCCTCTCTTGCCCACTCCAGGCACACATCCTCAGGCAGTTTGGACAGTATCAAGGGGGTGAACAACACACCATATTTGTCTCCACCAATGCCCAGCGACTCAAGACTGCGGACATGGACAAGGAGGTTATCTTGGAGGCGTTGGAGGGATAGGATGTCTGTGGGTCGAGGAGCTGTAAAAGAAAGGAGTTGTTGAACATGAGCAAACACAATGCGCTCAGACTTTCCAAAACGACTAACCAGAAGATCACATGCGACAGCATAGTTTGCAGCAGTCAGGGACAGACCGGATATGCCGGTCTTGACCTCTCCATAGACAACTGTGAAAATATAGGTCAGCTTGGATATCTCAGGCAGGTCAGACGCATGAACCACTGTTGTGAAGCTCTCCCAAAAGTTCTGTCACTCAAGCAGGTTACCGCCAAACTTTGAAAGGTCTAGCTTAGCTTAGGCAGTCTAACATTTGCCTCGTTACTGCAACATACTGTTCCTTCATGGTCAGAGTTCTTCACAACCTTGTTGGCTTTTAACAGGATGCTGTCGTGCTTATCCCTAAACTGCCCAGCTTCATCAATCTTTGACTCCAACTGTCTCTCTTACCGCAAAATCTCCACTGCCTCCTGTGCTTCGTCAAGAGTCTGCATCCTTCTTCTGCACTCTTCCCTCCTACTAGTAATAGCCTCATCATCTCCGTCTTCTCTTAATAATAGCTCCTCTAGTGCTCTGAAGGAGCGTGTTGCCCAAGCTCTTGCTGATGTCCTTCGCCTGGTGCTCTTTTCCTGGTTCTCAGGCCATTTCTCAATACATGTAGGAACCACTTCAGCACTGTGGCAAAGCACCACCAAGTTCTCACTGCGTCCTTACCACTTCAACACAGTGGACTCAGATCACCGCTTGTTCACAGTGGACACAGATCACCACTTCTCCCGGGTTTCTGCGCCATGTTCTGAATTTTCTCTCCCCGGGCTGGTTCTATACGCGAGAACTCGCGGCACAGCTTGTATTTGCTCTCAGACCATCACAGGTCAACGCCCAGTTTCAACTGCCTCGCTTTCGCCACAAAACCACACACGACAGCTCAGTCCAAAATGGTGCGCAACGAAAAAATTGCAGCAGTAGCTCTGCTGCCAAGTCACAAATACTGCAGCGCACAGGCATTTTCCTTAACCGGCTCGACATGTACACATCTAAACAAGTTTCATAAAACAGCCGCTAGGCGTCGGAACAACGTAGTACAACAGAGGGCAACACCATGCAGCCCACAACTCATGAATTAATCTCAAACAATATATACTCCTCACTGATATGCATTTCCTCCAAACTCTGCAATACAATAGCGCCATATGGACAGTACCCACAATGTGGATCTAGGCTCTGCGTCTTGCCACATTTCGAGGACTGTCGCAGTTCTGGGCGCAATATGACCACAGAGTCTAGGCGCCCTAAAGTCAAAATAATAAACAAGCAGCAATATTGGCTGTCAAGTATTATCTAGCATCCAGCCTTCCTAACCGGCGCGGAAAGCGCCCTTGGACGTCATATGATCTCTGTCTGTGCGGTCTTAAGCCCCATAATCCGCGGAAGCCCCTTAAACCAAAATATCAAGCAGCAATAAATGATCGGATGAATGAACAAATTTCGCATGTGTTGAGTTGTGTTAATGCGTGTCTAGGACGTTACCTCCAACTGATTGCAATGGTGACAGCAGGAGGCATGCCTTGGCGATGGTTGTGTGAGGGTCGGAGTGGCAACCACTCACCTGCCACCTATAGGCGGTTTCACGCGTGCACCAGCGGAAAGTAATCGTCACGACATCCCAATGGCGGTGTCAGGTCATAATAATTACGTTGATCTGAAAGCTTTTAAACCGGAGATTGTACCAATTTATTATATGAATAAAGAAACAGTAGGTTCAGTTACCTATACAAGTGTATAGGTAGGTATGGACTATAACAACAACAACAAGTTTCTGGACTAGTAACAGCTTGTGTATGCACAAACCCTGAAAATAGGCGGTTTCACGCGTGCACTAGCGGGAAGTAATCGTCATGACGACCCAATCGCGGAGTCAGGGTATAATAATTACCTTGATCTGAAAACTTTTAAACCGGAGATTGGACCAATGTATTCTATGAATAAACAAACAGAGTAGGTTTAGTTACCTAATACGACAAGTTTTTGGACTAGTAACAGCTTGTTTATGCACCAACCCTGAAAATATACACCTACATCCGCGCCTGGGACGTCATCTAGTCGGAAATCTAGAAGTCAGACCAAGCGAGCCTGAATTCGGAAATAAACTCGATGACAATAGCTGTTTATCGAATTCAGTGGTCTTCAAATGCCAAATTTTGTGAGCACTCGACCACTTTGATTAACATCGCCAGCCAGCTTCAACTGCGGTAAGTGATTGGCCCTCTATGATAGCTATGGCGAATTATAATCCACGTTTAAAAAAATGGCGTCATCATTTGTGCTCTATTTGCATCATTTACGGCTGAAATATGTCATGAAAGCCAAGAGACAAACTTGTCTCAGATGCGCATATTTTGGACGCGTTGCGGTTTTTGGGGAGCTGTTAACCATGGGTGTAGCCACGGTTTCGAAATTGGGGGCGGGGGCAGGGGACAAACCAGGGACGCGGTAAGTTGGGACAAGATAGAGGGTAGACCCCCCCTCCAAAAAAAAACACTTGGATTTCAGCCTCTTCTTTTTCAATGTCTGGTTTTGTGATTTGCCATTGTTTAAAAATGATATTTTGCGGATAAAATGGGTAACTGCAGTATATGATGTTTTTAAAAAAATAAGTTTTCCTCAGAATACCATGTTCATGAAGGTGACTAGGATGATGGGATCGCTTATTTTGTGTGCAAATGATTTTTAAAAATAATTATTTTAAAACCCAAACTAATATAACCTAACCAAACCTAACCCATTTGCTCGCTTTATGGGGCGCGCCCTTAAGCCCAAATAATCAATCAATCAATCTCGCTTTATGGAGGAAAATTGGTGTAACAACTTTTCTTGTTACCACCGTAAAGCACAATAATACCGAAAAGCTTCCTCTTTCACCAAATAAATTCACAAAAGTCTTCAAAAGCAGCTTAGGTTAGATTAGGTTAGGCTGGGTTAGATTTCTTTTTTCATTTTGAGAATTTTCAGAAAATATATTCCTCGACATTTTTCTAATTTTATTTTGTGATTTTTTTATCCACGGGTAGGTTAGGCTAGGTCAGGTTAGGTTGTGTTGCTTTTTTAACATTTCTTTTTGTGGAATGTTACGGAACCCATTTTTTGCATTATTTTGCTCACAACCTGAAAAGTAAGCATTTGCACAGAAAATAGTGGTGCCATCAACTTAGTCACCTTTATAAACATGGCATTCCGAATAAAAATTCCAAACATATTACTAAAAATTATGCTGCAAATTTACCACAAAATATTCCGCCAAAATTAGCAAGTTCCACTCTTTATCACTGCCTATGAACATCTAGCTTTATGTCGTATGTGCTGGGCCCGATTTCACAATTGCCATAGAGCCATGCTGTATGTTAAACATTGCCCTCTTGTAGCAGGAAAAACATAAAATATTGGACGATGGTTTTATTGTAGTAAATATGGACATACCTTGTCGACGCTTTCCTGTTTTACGGGGACACATTTCGATGCAATGGCGTGCTGGTCACAGCCAGGGCGGATAAATGGTGTGGTACTGAGGGCATGTGTCCCCCACGTGGAAGGTGGTGACCCTCAGGCCGGGAAAAGGCGTCCCAGTGAAAAGGTTCCAGTGTACCCGCTCGAATTTTTCAGCCAGAGGCTGAATGAAAAAGACACTCCCTCGGAAGGAAAGTCGTCCTTTCGGGAAGGTCCGAGTGCATCCCGCCCCCTATAATTTTGCAGCCAGAGGTACCCCTTCAGGTACTTTCGCAGTGGCGCCGCTCCAAAGAAGTGGCGCCCCTCCAGACAAGTGCCCCCATGACAATTCCTAGATCCACCCCTGATTACAACATTGCTCTCTCGTGGTTATAAACTCAGGCTGGTTATAAAATTGTGCGTATTCACGTGTGGCTTATCTTCCAAGTTTGACAACTTCCGTTGAACCATTAAGAGGAAGGGGGACAATTTTGAAAAAGGATCTATATTTTGTATGTCCGGAACAGCAATGTGGCGGTGTAAAGTACAAACCAGCGATGAGAGCGTCGTCCGAGCAGGTTATGACGTATTTCTTGGGGAGCTCCTAATCATATAGGATATGAGTGCCTGTTGTCACAACGGCTGCAAACAATAACAGATTTGATCCTCCTATTCCTATTACACGCAATCACTGTACACACACTGGGCCTTCGACACCTGTGATTTTTTTCTCTCTCGATATCTCAACATTCCGATACCGAACGGCAAGCCACGTCGAATGACACCCACATAATGCAAATTGAAGCCATAGCGACGAAACGCGAGGATTTTGAAAACAAGTAAAACTAACTTTTGACCTAGAGGCTTGACCTGATATGTCCCGGGTTGAAATGTTGCTTAAGGGTTGCCCACGGGCCATCTCTTGATGCCAAACATGGGTAGCTTTGGGAGAAAACGAAGAAACGCGAGGTAACCGAAGAAATGAGCTCGACCATTGACTTTGAAAATTAATGTGATTTCTGAAAAGTTTGCTAAAGTACCACATGGCAAGTCGAATGACTCCCACTTGATGAAAATTGAAGACAGCGACGAGGCGCGAGGACTTCGGAGCAATTTAAGCTATGCTTGGATCCTGTGGTTTGAAATTGACATGTTCCAGTTCGAAATGTTACTCGAGGTGCACCACGTGCTATTGCTTGATACCAGATGTGGGTAGGTTATGGCGACGAAAAAAATACGAGGCGACGAAAGATATCGGTTTGACATTTGATCTTTGAAATTTGTTCGATTTGGTAATATTATAATAGGCACAAGCCTCGTCAAATGGAACCCATTTGATGCAAATTGAACCCATAGCGACGAATCGCGAAGACTTCGAAAAATTCAAACTTGCCTTTGACCTTGAAGTTTGACTTTCATATATCCCGGTTTCAAAATGTTACTCGATGGTTCATCATTGGCTATCGCTTGATAGTGGATCTAGGTAGGCTGGGGCAACCCTCCCCCGCTCCCCCCCCACCAAAAAAAAGGTGAGGCGACCGGAGAAATCAGCTTGAATTTTGACCCGTCGAGATTATTTCGAATTATCAACTTCCTGATACCGCACAACAGGCAACGTCGAATGGCATCCATTTTATGCAAATTGAAGCCATAGCGACGACACGCGAGGTCATCGAAGAACTCGATCAAATCTTTGACCTTGACACGTCCCGGTTTGAAATGTTACTCGAGTGTTCACGTGTTCACAGCTGGTTATTGCTTGATACCAGATTTTGATGGGTTTGAGCGAAAACGAAAGTAAATTGAGCGGATCGGATGATGAGCTTGGCCTTGGCCCTTGCAAAAATAATTCGAGTGCTTATCTTTCTGATACCGCATAACAAGCCACGTCGAATGACGCCCATTTGATGGAAATTGAAGCGATAGCAACCGAATCTCGGGTTCGGTCGTTATCGCTTCAATATCTCCAACTAATAAATCAAGCTAACCTTTGACATAGAGGTTTGCCCTTGACATGTACCGGTTTGAAATGTTCCACGATGGTTCACCACAGGCTATTGCTTGATACCAGATTTGGACAGGTTTTGGTGAAAACGAAAAAAGTGGGAGGCAACCGAAGAAACCGGTTTCCGTTGGCCCTTGACCGTTAAGGTGGTAATGCGAGACCTATGTAGTTGCTTCCAGCGTGTTCAGTGCAAGCAGAAACATTTGTGGTAATTGATTCGAACGATTATAAACCCGTCGCTGAATATCGATGCCAATACAAATACGCCTCTGGCGAACACGTCGCTGAATACGAATACGAATACGACGTAAACTTGACTTACTTGCGTAAGGCTACTCATGACGCCCCTCCATGGTCTTGAAGATACCCGAGGACACCCAGAGTCACGTTTGTTCAAGATATATCAATATATGCGCAGGGGAATGCAACCTAAGACTATATTAAAGCCTTGCGATAATCCATTTGTGTTGCCTAGCAAAGCACAATTTTCCGCCGAAGCGAAAACACAAGATGGCCAAGGTTCATGTTATTCAAGAATGGTCTGGGAGCAGAAATTTCTAACGTTTGCTGATTTACCATTCTGAGATTTCGTGACGACAGATAGCCTGTGAAGCCCGTTGATTGTCTTGATCGGTATTTAATATTTTTGGTGATTCTCTTGCATATATATTTTCATTGAATAAATGATTAAGTATAATTTTGCGGCGATCATATTCCGGTAGCTGAGGCTTGGGGGACACAAAAAAAACATTGAGGGGGACAAATCTCCACTTTTCAGAAATTAGGGGACATGTCCCCCCAGCCCCTAGTGGTTACACCCATGGTGTAAACAATTCATACTTTGTTCTTTCTTGCGAGTATGATATTAAAAGGCAAGGATCAGCCCCCTCCCCAGTAAGGGTTATTCAGGTAGGAGTACAGCGACATTTAAAAACAGAGCCTCATATGGTGCGGTAGAGTGGACGCCATTACAACTGTAAACAACCCGCTTGTAAAGTGGAGATAATTTAATATGTTCGCGAGCGTCGAGATGGAATCGTAGCATCTGGAAATTATGTATTTCCATATTTCTTGATAATGCAGGTACTTCACAGCCATAAAATAAAACTTCAAAAGAAAAAAAATATTCATCTGCAGGATACGTACTACCACTTCCTCTCCAATATTGCATATTTGCTGGTAATACAACGACAAATTTATGTTCTATCCGACAACTCCTACCTCCCGTCCATGGTGCCAAATGCGGCCAGATTGGCTAGTTGTTTCTGTGAATCGAGTGCTTTTTTCAAACAGTGCCGAAATTTGAATATGTTGACTGAGTTTTATATTGAATGTATACTTTATAGTTAGAACTTATGGAACATTTCATATCTACAGATAAAGTACATATATTTCAATGGTATGCCCTTAATACTGGACGAAGTCATCGACATTGTGTCCTGGTGCTTATTGGCCGTCGTGAAACGGGCTAATGTCATATTTTACAGGGACGAGCGTCACGCGGCACCTCCAAAACGGCGCAAGAAAGACGACGAAGACAACGAAACAGACCTCAACGAGTCCAATTATGACGAGGTAATTGCGGCAGGTCCTAGTGTGATAACTATGGAGTGGTAGGTAGCGACTGGTGGCACAACTGAAAAGGTAGATGGCGGCGGGTTCCGGTTGGACAACTGACGAGGTAGTTGGCGGCGGGTTCTGATGGGATAGCCATGGCGAGGTATGTCGCGGCGGATTCTAGTGGATATCTATGACGAGGTACGTGATGACGGGTTCTGGTAGGATAACTGTGACGGGATAGATGGCGGCCGGGGAAGTACGTGGCGGTGGGGTCTGATGGGGTCACCATGACGAGGTACGTGGCGGTGGGGTCTGATGGGGTCACCATGACGAGGTACGTGGCGGCGGGGTCTGATGGGGTCACCATGACGAGGTACGTGGCGGCGGGGTCTGATGGGGTCACCATGACGAGGTACGTGGCGGTGGGGTCTGATGGGGTCACCATGACGAGGTACGTGGCGGTGGGGTCTGATGGGGTCACCATGACGAAGTACGTGGCGGCGGGGTCTGATGGGGTCACTATGACGAGGTACGTGGCGGTGGGGTTTGATGGGTCATCATGACGAGGTACGTGGCGGTGGGGTCTGATGGGGTCACCATGACGAGGTACGTGGCGGCGGGGTCTGATGGGGTCACCATGACGAGGTACGTGGCGGTGGGGTCTGATGGGGTCACCATGACGAGGTACGTGGCGGTGGGGTCTGATGGGGTCACCATGACGAGGTACGTGGCGGCGGGGTCTGAGATGGGGTCACTATGACGAGGTACGTGGCGGCGGAATCTGGTGGGATAACTATGACGTGTAGGTGGCGGCGAGTTCTGGTGGGATAACTATTACTATGTAGGGCGGCGGGTTCTAGTGAGGTCACTATGACGAGGTACGTGGCGGAGGGTTCTGATGGGATAGCTATGACGAGGTAGGTGGCGGCGGGTTCTGGTGGTGTAAGTATGACGGGGTACGCGGCGACGAGTTCTGGTAGAATACCTATGACGAGGTAAGTGGCGTCGGGTTCTGGTAGATTGCGAGCGTGCACAGGTTAAGTTGCACGATCGCTGTGTGGTCCGGTGTTCGCTGTTACCACAGGCTATACCACATGCTAACAGGTGTGTCTGATGCTGATGTCGCTGCGAGAAGCGTCGGGACGAGCCTAATGCCATACCTGAAAACCAGGTATAACACGGGCATATCCCTATACATCCCGACACAGGTATGACATATCCTTACACTGTGGGATGTGATTATCAGATGTCATTGTGTAGCACATGACGAACGTTCTGTCTAGACGTGGACAGGGAATTTACACAGCCTGCAGGCCACAACACTAAAATGTGTTCATATGGATGCCTGAGTAATGCACTGTTGTTACTCGGGAGTTAATTGTAATTTCAAAATTTGCAATTGCCTATGCTTACTGGGAATATCCAAGGTTTTCCAAATCAAAAGAGTTAGTGGTCCAAAGATGCTGTATCTACTTCGCAGCTACAGCTTGAGTTACTTGGTCATGGACAGGTAAAACAGCAGTCTTGGTGCTTGGTAGCAGTCCCATCAGCAGACCCAGCTCGGTCAAGGGATAATGCAACTGTGGACATGCACTCTGCAGTTCCAAGTTCTGGAATCACGTTTCATAACGTGAATAACTGACGTTTTGTAGTGCAGTTTTGCCCATAATTTGACCCACAAGACGTCATTGGAATGGACATCGGGACGAGGTGAAATCACTAATGGGAGCCTATTTGATTTGCCTATTTAAATTGCTTAATGGAACTGGCTATAGACACGAAAGATAAATCAATCTGACATTAGGCCTTCTCCTCGATAATCGAAACTTGGAACTTGAGAGTTATTTTACGTTGTATGCGTTCGGTTGCGATTCTTCATGAAATGAAAGCAAATCAAAACATGCATAATTATCAAGGACCCCCCCCTCCTCCGACGAGGCACCATCTTTCCCTGGTGGTGGTGGGAGGGGGCGATTGAGTGCTCCAATGATCCGGCGGAACAGTCCGAAAGTGAGGAGCCAGACTAGGAGTGCTTCTTTCATCCCTCTGCCTCCCTTCCAATATCCACCTCTTGTCAACATCCTTGTCCTCCACTAGGCCTAAGAGCACCAACTTTCATAGCCAAGAGCAGGTAGGATCACTTCCCAGATTATATCCATCCGCTCATTTTTATCGGGATAGTCTCGCTACTTCGGCCCGCCCCTGGGGTTGATGGAGTCCTGGAGGTTAAGGTTCCCCGTCGCACGGTTCTAGTTGTGACAGGGGACCAGCACGCCTCTTTGGTCCCTATGTACCGGAGGGGTGGGCGGGCCCGTAGGTCCTCATACAGGCAAAGTGACAGGTCGCCTCGGGCTGGGGCCTGGGCTTCTTCCCAGCGCCTGCCGGCCCAGCCGCCGGGTCAAGTGGTGGGCGGCGCTGACGTGCGGTCGTGGTGGTGAGCCTCTTTCTCTCCCGGCCTGGCAAAGGCGCCAACTGCCCCGTATAGCTTCTCGGACGTTTCGCGTCCTGCTGTCACGGCAGCAGGCGTCCCCGTAGGGCCCTTGTGGTGGAACGTCGTGCAGGGCCGAAACAAAACATTTGTATGAATTATTCTGATACATAAATATACCCTCGCCCTCTTCTTGACTCAGACGATTCGTCGTTCCCGTCTTCCCCCTCCCAGTCCCGCGGCTCCTCGGTACGGCTCGATTTAGGCACTGTCTCGACTCGCCCTTCCG